>JANDKJ010000051.1:0-13988 GCA_028551335.1 Armillaria sp. CMW 4456 | reverse complement strand
ATCCTGCTGTTGCAACAGTACAGTGCCAATGGCACCTTCGCTTGAGTCCACCTTGACTCTGAACTTCCCATTGTCTGAAGGTATCACAAGGATGACATCCTTTCCCAGCTTCTCCTTCAGCTCCTTGAACACTTGTTGCTGTGCTGCTCCCCACATCCATGGGACCTTTCTGGTAAGCTGTGTCATTGGACACATGATCTTGCTGTAGTCCTTGACAAACCATCGGTAGAAGTTGGTGAATCCAAGGAATGATTGTAACTCCTTCTTCTTCATCAGTGTCAGCCACTCAGTCACCCCCTTCATCTTTATTGTGTCCATCCTGATTGATCCCTTGCTAATGATGATGCCTAGGTACTCCATTTCCAGTGTCTCAAATTCGCACTTCTCCACCTTGAGGTATAGTTTATGTCACCACAGGGTGGTGAGGACCTGTCACACTAGCCGCTGGTGTTTGCTGTGAGATTTGGACATGATAAGGATGTCATCGAGGTAGATGGTTACCTTTCTGGTAGTGATGAGGTCCTTGAAGATGTCGTTCATCATCCATTGGAAGGTGGTGGGTGAGTTGGTCAGGCCAAAGAACATGATGGTGGGTTTGAAGAGTCCATGATTAGTACAGAATGCTGCCTTCCACTCATCCCCCTCTTTGATGTGCATGTTGTTGTAGCCCCATCGGATGTCCAACTTAGTGAAGTACTTTGAGCCTTTGAGCTTGGAGATGAGCTTGGAGATGAGCAGCAGTGGGTACCAATTCTTGATTGTCATCTCATTGAGCCTTTGGTAGTCCCGTACTGGGCAGAGCTTCCCATCCTTCTTCTTGACAAAGAAGAAGGGAGAGGCCATTGGGGACTTGCTTGGTTGGATGCAGCCCGAGGCAAGGTTCTCGTTGAGGAACTTGTCCAGTTCCTCCTGTTCACATGGGTTGAGGGGGTATATCTTACAGTCGAGGGTGGACTTGGCATTGTGGATCAGCTTGATCATGTGGTCCCACAGTTTGCGAGGTGGCATCTCATCGAAGTTCTCCTTGGAGAACAGGTCCTGAAAGTCCTGGCACCAGTTGGGGACCATCTCCTCAAACGTCCTCTCTGGCTTCCCTTCGCTGGCTGCAGTGGCTAAGTTGTTGGTGACATGGGCCTGCAGCCATATCTCCTCAGTCATATCAATGGCTAGGATGGTTTCTCCCTCCTCCAACTCTTTATCCCATTTGTCATCCAGGTCCATGTCCAGGAGGTGGAACTGATTCAGCTGGCAGTGGCAGCAGGCAAAGGTGAGTTGGCCTGTCTTCCAGTTGATCAGGGGGTTATGGCGATGAAGCCAGTCATGGCTGAGGAAGACATCCTTGGCACCTAGGTCGGTGACTGCCAGGTCGATCCGTTTGCTGTGGTCCCCAACCTTCATCTGGAGTTCAACATACTCAGTGATTTCTCCTGTGTGGTTCTGGGTTCCATCAGCATTGAGCACTGGGATTGGATGAGCTGTTGGTTGAGTCTTAAGTTGGTGTCTGTCAATGAACATCTTGTTAATGGAACTCCCAGTGCATCCACTGTTGATCAAGGTGGAAGCTGCAAGGGTCTGTCGGTTCTCCAAGGTTTCAAGCTGTACATCAGTGAGGAGGTTGCAGCCTCAGGTCTGGGCAGCATGAATGTAGTGACATGGCTGGCTTAGTTCTTCAAGCCATTCTAGAGCAGATGAGCATGTCGAAGCCCAGATGCATTGAATGAGGTCATTGGTTACCTCTCGCTGATGGGTCTTGTGTACCCAGCACAGCAGGGTGCCTGTTGCTGCTGAGAGTATGGCATAGAGGGCTCTCCAAACCCATTTGGTGCTCCATGGCTTGAGCCACTTGTTGGGGTTGTGGTGGTAGCACAGCGTTGGTGGCTGCTCTGGTGGTATGCTGTCAGTGGTGAGGCGAAATGGTTTCCCCTGTGGCTCAGTCCCATGGCTTCATGGTCCACTTCCCATTGTCATCTATGTGGTATGGGAAGCAGGGGGCAGGGATGGGGATGTAGCTGGTGCAACTGGGGGAAGGTGTCCTATGGGGCATGCAGACCCCCATTTGGCCCCCTTCGCTAGTTGGGATAGCAGTCTTGTCCTTGCTCACTGGGACATTTGTGACTGGTGGAGTGGGCTCCCATGCTAACTCTTCTGACAAAGTTGGGATCACTTTGTCTGCACCCTTGGAAGTGAGTCATGGTGTGCCAGTCAGGGGCTTTGGAATGGTCACAGGGATGGTTGCATGTTGCTGGCCCATCTTCCGCACTGACTGCTTCTTCTGTGATTCTTTCAGTTTCTGGTTCATTGGTGTTGATACTGGTATATTTACTCATACAGGTACTACAGGTGTCTTATGAGTACTATTACAGGGCAGTGACAATGTACTAAAACTAATTTCATCCACAGCCAATTGAGTGGAATTGCTCACTCGTCAGCCTAATCTTTTACCTCCTCAATGCCACTAGTTGATGGCGTCTTCTCATCAGCGGCACTATATTCGTTCTTGAGTTTGGTGATGGTGGCACAGATCTGTTCACATGAACATGGGGGTTGGGGTTTCTTTGGCTTTGGACAGTCCTTGACCATGTGACCTTTCTCATCACAGTTGTAGCACTGGCCTTCATTCTTGGCTTGGAGTCGGTCAACATCCATTGGTCATCCTTGCCTGCTGTAGGTCGTCCCTGTCCTGGTCCTCTTGTCGCCGGAAGAGGGTGTTGTCATTGGAGCATGTCCACTCATGGGCAGGGTCAGTTTCATGGTAGCGGCGGGGCAATATGGGTGAACCATGTTGTGCATGACATGGGCATGTTGTCGGTTCTTGTCTCCACTGATGATCTGCTGTTTCCATTGTAGTACCCATATGGGACCAAGATTCCCATGTTGGAGATCTTGGTCTGGATATATTCTGAGACACCTGCCTTCATTGCCATTGTCATCTGGTCTCACTCCCCGATGGTGTCTTGGAGATGGGCCTTGATGGCCAACTGCTCTAGTTTCTGGAAGTACTCAGTGGCAGTCTCCTTGCCGGGGTGCCAGCATAACTCCAGCATGGCCTGATGGTGCTTTTCCTGCATGGCAGGGTCCTTGAACTGTTTGGTGAGGGCACTTTTGAAGTCGAACCAGGAGGGGAATCGGTGGTGGTCATGGCTCTGGGAGTAGAGTTGCTCCTGGAGGCTGACCCACCAGTCCTTGACCCATCCCTTGAGGTGAGAGATGGCAAAGACCACTCAATTGGTATCATTGAAGAATGATTGGAAGACCTAGCTTCAAGCATCATCTGCTAGCTTAGCAAGCTCACCAGAGGAAAACAGAGATAATCTCACATTCTTAACTTGTGTGCTCGAAAGACAAGAGAGACATTGAGTCAGTGACACTGATTTAATTGTTTGAGCACTTGAGGAGTTTGAATGTGTTGAGAGCTCAGAAAGAGGGTCATCGGTTTCCGTTTCATCTGTCTGTTTTCAGTTCTGTCTGTTTTCTGGGCTTTGGGAGCCACATCTGTTTCTGCCATTTCAATTTCTGTTATCTGTTTGTTTTGAAGAAGGGTCATCATCGTTTGTGTGAGTCAGTTTGATAACCCTACACATGGATGTGTAGTGAGCTCACTAGATCAGTGTCTAGCTGGGTGGTTTGAAAAGTGAGCTCAGTACGAAGTCAGGTGTGTGGGAACAAGTCTGTCTGTCTGTGTGCTTTGGGAGCACTTGTATCATCCGTCTGCATTGCCAAGCAGGTTGTGCCTTGAAGCAGTCCTTCTTGTTCAAAAGTTCCTAGACTTAGGACTTTATTTTGAAGAGAGCTCACTACATCTATACATTGTGTGGCATTGAAATTGATTTAATTGATTGAGATAATCACAAGGAGCATGTAATTACTCCCTCCATCACACTTGCAAGGGTAGTTGTTGATATTAGTGGGGTGTAGAAGGTGTGAGGTGTAGTGTGTGTCATAGCACACTGTTCTGCTCACTATTCCATGAGTAGACACAACCTAGCCTCTTCAACATGAAATGGGTTTTGTCATGAATCTTCTTCATTGACGCAACAAAGTCATTGGCTGGCCCAGGTGGGCCAGATTGTGATGGGTGTGGTGACCCCCTGAGCACATTGACACCATAGTTGACCTGAAATGGAATAAATCTCAAGTCCAAAAGACAAAAGCAAACAGACCTCATTTTGTCGTCATCTCCTGTTGCACCAACTTTGACAAGGCCTAAATTGAGCAGTTTAAGGACTCAGATATGCCACGTCCCAGCAGCCCACTTCTACTAGTGGAAGTTCATCCTTACAACAAGATATTTGCAGTGGCTGTCCTTCCTTCATCGTGGCATAGGTGGTATTCTTGTCTGTGCAACATTTTAGTGTGAGGATGTACCATCAGTATGGAAAATGAGGACGTTAGCATGCTAATTGAAGACAATGATTTGCATGCTGAATGACATGATGGGTGACTGACCATTCCTGGTAATCAGCAATAGATAGATTCCACAGAAAATGGATGTACAGGGTAAATGAAAAGCTGGTGGGATTGGATGCCATGATGATGAAGGGTTGTAAACCAAGCGATAGGGCATACTGCATCATGATAGTTTGGAGGTGAACATCTGGTGCTCGATCTCGATGACAACCCTTGGAATATATGGCAATGAAGAAAAAATTACCTGGATATACATGCAAACACACCTGTAGAATGAGCCTATGCTCGCCTTTTTAACTGAGTGTCTGGATGATAGGGAAAATCCAACATCAAAAGGAAGCGAGGCACAATGACTGCCTTCTCTTCCGAAAGTGTTCCTAGTGCGATCAAGAATAGCTTCATGTGATGAATTGATGTGTGCTGAGAGTTCAAAGGCACTGTGGATGTTCTGGAATCATACTTCTACATGGCGACTGAAAGTACAGCTTGAGATCGTAGAATAGGAGGATGGAGAGAAATTTTGTATTTCAGGCATTAAGCCACCATAGTCCTTCACAGGGTGCCTTGACCATCATAATATTGCATGAAAGTATTGGCCCAACAATGTCAGTGGAAAACATTGAATAGATATTCAGGGCAATAATATGATAGGCATGCCGGATCCATATTTTTTTTTTTTGTGGTACGTTTAGTTAGCCTCTTACACCCTGCACTGCAGAGGCTCCTGTCTAGTGGGGTGGCATGCCCATGGCATTGTATTTGGCCCATAAGTAATACAAGGTAATGCCCTCATCAAAGTGGTGGATTTCACCTTAAGGAGGCTTCGTTCACTGGGTCTTTCCACACGAGGTGAATGCTGTTATGCACTGGTTTCTTTAGTTCTGATCTAACCATGTGTGGGACTCCATCAAGTGGACTCCAGGGATACTATTGTGCATCCCCTTCATTGTTCACTTAACCATACCCACTAACACCCCACTAGCACTTGTCCAGTCTTCTTGTAGGGTGCCCTCATCTAGGAGCATCCCTTGCCATGTTGTTAGGACAAGGGCTTTTCTAATAGCCCTCCTTTTGAACTTTTGTTGATCTGTCAGTAGACAGTCTATCTTCATATGGCAATTTAGTGCATGCAGCCATCATTGCTCTATTTCCTTCACCGAGTGATTTTCCTTCTCATTAATTACTCTGTCATTCCTGATTTTCCATATCAGATGGGCTGATTTGGAGATTAGTATCCTTTGAAAGCACTCCATTCCTCTTGCACTTCTTCATTTGTGGATGTTGAAGAGGCAAGTCACTGTGCACAGCCAGAAAGGACTCAAAATGCGAGCAGAGACTACAGACTCTGAATCACACTCTAACCCTTGATGCTACAACCACACACAACAACCACACACTCTTTAGTTCATGGGGGATTATAATGTGATAGAAGCAAGCAGTAGAATTGATAAGACGAGTTCTAAGACCTTGAATATGCTTTAAACGGATGCACTCTCCAGTTTGCTAGACTTCTCTGAGTCTAAAGACTTTTATTACAGGAGGTGGCGACCTTGTCACCAGGCCTCAAGGCAATATCACAAATGCACCATCCCAGATGCAGAGTGCAATGCAATTCGCTCTCAAAACACACAAAACTAACCCAAAACCAATGCACTCTTCCAAGAGATGCTCCCAACCACAATCCACAAGGGCCACTGGGTTCAAACCAATGCACTCTATGTTAGACCCAACCTTCATGTGACTTCTAACAATGACAAACAACCAGTTACTTCACATTCAAGTATTCCTGGTGTGCCACTTGCTAGCGTGAAGACAAGGCTAAGTCCTTAGTCTTGGCTTTTTGTAATGGTTCAAGATTTGAGTAGGCTGGTATAGATTAACTTTAGCTCAAGGCTGGGGTTTTACCAGTGAGAGCTGTCCTACTTAAATACATAGTTCGTATACTACTGTTGACCGTTATTTAGGTGCCGGTATTTGGCCAGCGAGAAGAGTCTGAGTGTCAGCTGGTAAGATGTACTAGTACATGGCAAAGAGAGTCCCAAACTGGGCGATGATAAGTAGGGAACGAAATGGCGTTAGACACGTGAAGGGAGTGAGGCAATGATTGGGTGGCTGAGAGCCTGTGGCTGGGGTTAGGGTGTTAAAAGGGGCTAAAATTGTGACACTCTAGCTTCCTAACTGATTGTAACTCCACAGGGTTTGAACCTGTGCTGAGTCAGAGAAACCTAAAAACACAAAAACACTGTCCCACAAGCCAAAGGGTTTGAACCTCTGCTGACTGTAGCTTCATGCTGTAAGGCTAGCAAACTCTCTGGTATGAAGAGAATGCCATCAATGCAAGGTCTTTCTCATCTGGTTAGGACAGGGAAGGAATGAACCAGCAAGAGTGTGAATTGAAGTAGAATAATGAGTTAGATCCCCTGAATCTAGGGAGAGTCCTGGAGTAAGGATCCCTAGGAAACAAAGGTCAGTAGGTAACTAACTATCCAGTCCTCCCAACTTCTTCTCTTATACCTCCTTAAACAACCCGGTTCACTGGCCGGCTGGCATTTTGCCCTGAATTTCTCCATCTCAGACCTTGTGCCTCTTGACTCTTCAGTCAACCCAAGCTGTAACACAATCTTCAGGCATCTCGTGTCTTTCTGCTGCATTGACCTGGTTCATGATAGAAGCAAATAGGGCATTATGATCAGTAACCCTCCTATCTTCACAGAAAGGAGTCTGATTCATTCTAGATTTTCACCTTCAGGTGGTGCACTCTTGTACCACCCTACTTCCTTGTATGATTTGTCTTGTATTTTGTAGGGAAAAATGGTGATCTGTCGATGCATATGGATGCCTGTTGGGTGACCAGGCAGCACAATCTAGATCTGTGCATTTTGGTCTGGTTCCCTGTGGTTCACAACCCATGTGTTCTGTAGTTAGGCAACCAATTGTAACTCCTACAGGGTTTGACCCTATGTCTACAGAGCAATGTAGCCACAATCAACACCATGGCACAACCAAAGGGTTCCCTCTGCTGTGGGGCTTCAACATGTCACAAGAAACCCTTCACACCCAAGAGCACACATGCTCTGACCTCCCAAATGTCCCCTAGCTGAACTTAGAGTCAATCACACTTCACACAGAGTCTTTACTGATGTGCACCAATCTCTATATTCGAAGTCTCCTCCTGAACCAATGAAAAGCGATGATGGTGAGGTGGGGAGTGAATCTGGGAAAGGTGAGAGCACTGGTGAGAGCACTGCACACAAAACACCAAAACACAACACACACACCACCTGCTAGCAAGTTCGTGGGGTGGGTAAGTTTCCTGGTCAGTAGAAATGTACCTTAGCTAGTAGCCAGGACACAAATCAAAATATGCAGGATGGTTTATGTGAAGATAACTGCTAAAACACTTTCTGGGACACAATAGATCCAAATTCACAACCAAAACTGAGTCCTGGACTCCAATTCCAAACTGTAAAACTGCCTGGTGCAGAATAACTGACACAAGTGAGTGCCTGAATGTGACTTATCACTGACACAAAACTGTTCTGAACTGCAGGACAACTGTCTGACTGATTCTCGGGCTGTACTGTGCTTGCAAAACACTCCTGGACTCAATGTTGACAGTCACAATTACTTTCTGTGAGACTATACTCAAAGCTCTTAACCCTAATCCATACTAGATTGCTTTACAGCACTTCTGGGGGCCAGAAAACTTGGTCCCCGCTCTAATTACAGGCTTGTATTTATACTATTCTACTACTAAGTTATTTATATTGTTGCTACCTATCCTGGACTAGTTTCCCTGTGGCCAGCCAAAGTCCTCTGCATTTATGAGCTCATTTGCAGCTGTCCAGGATACTCTTGTATGGTTATGAGCTCATACGCTGAAGAGGCTAGGTTGCGTCTACTTGTGGAATAGTGAGCAGTACAGCATACTATGACACACACTACACCTCACACCTTCTACACCCCACTAATATCAACAACTACCCTTGCAAGTGCGACAGAGGGAGTAATTACATGCTCCTTGTGATTATCTCAATCAATTAAATCAACTTCAATGCTACACAACGTATAGATGTAGTGAGCTCTCTTCAAAATAAAGTCCTAAGTCTAGGAACTTTTGAACAAGAAGGACCGCTTCAAGGCGTGACCTGCTTGGCAATGCAGACAGATGATACAAGCACTCCCAAAGCGCACAGACAGACAGACAGACAGACAGACTCGTTCCAACACACCTGACTTCATACTGAGCTCGCTTTTCAAACCACTCAGCTAGACACTGATCTAGTGAGCTTGCTACATGTCTGCGTGTAGGGTTATCAAACTGACTCATACAAACGACGATGACCCTTCTTCAAAATAAACAGATAACAGAAATTGAAACAGCAGAAACAGATGTGGCTCCCAAAGCCCAGAAAACAGACAGAACTGAAAACAGGCAGATGAAATGGAAACCGATGACCCTCTTTCTGAGCTCTCAACACATTCAAACTCCTCAAGTGTTCAAATGATTAAATCAGCATCACTGACTCAATGTCTCTCTTGCCTTTTGAACACGCAAGTTATGAATGTGAGATTATCTCTGTTTTTCCTCTGGTGAGCTCGCTAAGCTAGTAGATGATGCTCAAAGTTACAAACTGATCCTTCGCTGCTTGTGCTTGCTTTCAATGCTAACATGCAACTTGGGGGTTTGGAACCTGTCCTACTCTATCTACTTTACCACTATTTATACTACCTGACCCAGAATAATACACATACGTTATAGAAAGTGATAGAAGGAAATCCCTGTGGGCCTAGCCCTCTGCTGCTGCAGTTATACTCATCTCCGAGTCTAGTTCTCCTTGTTGGAGACGGTTTCCATAGTGAGCTCTCTGTGTGGCATACAGAGCTCACTAATTCTCAAGTCCACAGACTTATCTACATGGTGACTCCGCATCATTAATCCATATTTAGTATCTTCAATGTTTCTCTGGAGCAAGTCGCTGTGTCTGGCAATGAATGACTTGTCCTGCACACTCCACATGTAGCGAGTTCACTAAGAACAAGTCCATTCTTATCAAGGAATGTCATGATTGTGGTATCTTATCTTGGGGTGACTTTGGATCTCTTTCTATCATGTCATGCATCACTTTTAATTGTGAGCGGTTTAATTATCTCCTGATTGCGACGTCTGTTTCTCCTGATTCTGGTTTTATTCTGCAGCAAAGACAGTTTCTGACTTCAGGACAGAGGGATTGGTCTGTATAATCAAGCATGCCTATCCAGTACAGTGCTATGATTAAGTCCCTGGTTTAGTTCTGCCTCAGGGAATGTCGCTAGTGTCATTCATAACTGCTCTGAGGGTTATTTATCATCAGGAAGTTGTTATTCGTAGTGAGCTCCACACGCGAACATGTATATCTAGTGAGCTCACTAGGAAATCACAAATTTACATGGGTAAATATGTTGCAGGCGCAACAATGCAGGTCCTGGATGATTGATCGCTGATCAGGTGGTACAAGACCAGTCCTGGACACTAAATATAGTCCTGGACCATCGTTACATTCAATTCCCTGAGCCTAGAATGTTCCTGCTCAATTGCGACATTCCTGAAGCAGGGCACAAGACTGGCTGGGTGCACTTAGAGTCTTTCCAGGATACTTTTCTAAGTCCTGGATTCAGTTTCTTGCCAGTATAGGCCCAACTAATGCATGTATTAGCTATCCTACTGTTACAAAATGCATTTCTAAAGTTGATTTTCTCAGGGTAACAATTCCAGGCATATCATCTCCCCCCAACTGAAGAGAGACTGTCCCAGTCTTATTTCCTGGACGACTTTCTGCTTGCTTTCCTGGAGACACTGGTTCATGACCACATATGGAACTTCCACTGTCTGTTTTGGACTTTGCCTGCCTAAACTATACACTAGTCTACATATGGGTTGCACTGCCCATGCACTGCCACTTGCCATGTGTCAGCTGATCATGTTCAGCAATCAACATTTTATGTCGATCCTCACCATGCACCTGTGCTTCTTTCTGACAAATTTTTCAGAGCTCACTGATAATGCCCCAAGAGCTTGTTTCAATACCACCACCAAACATGATAGCAGACCCCAACCATCTGTTAGTCAATGCCCATGACATTGCTCCTGCTCTTTGGGATCCTGGACCTGCTGGCTCCTTAGCCATCAAAGTCCTCACTGCACAAATTGAAGAAGCCCATCCATTATTCATGAGTAGTCTTCCTAGACTTGTCACAAATGCCTGGAGCTAAGTGTACCTTAGGCCTCCTATTGCACCTTGGTAGGCCCTGTACTTCCTGAGGATGGCCTCCGATGCCTCGCCATGGCTACCAATGTAGTCTATTCGCTGCCATCACATCTAATTTTGCCAAAGTGGGGTAACACCTGGGTACTTAGTGAAGAAGATTTGGAGGCTGCTGCTGAGGTGTGTAGTTCTGGCAACCTTTCCCAAGTTCTCCTACTGACCCTAGCTAATCACAGCTTCCTCCTTTTGGAGAGGCCAATTTTGCCTGCATGGAGGCTAGACTGCCTTCAGCAGTGATTTGCAAATGACAGGCTGCTTCACCCTCATCTACATCACCTAGCAAACAGCCCAAGACACAACTCTTAGCAGTACCAACCCAGGAAGAAACCATTCGCTCCCCATCCAGTGATGAGCCTCAGGGCTCTGTATGCTCCAATTTCATGGATTTATCCCTTTAGTGGACTTTCAGCAAACCAATGATTCCACACAAGCCCATATATACTTTATAGGGCTTTTCTGACGCTTTCCCGATGCCAATACCTCGGCAATACCCTGACAACTCCAATTTTGACCTAAAGCCATGGATTTAGCGCTGCCATTACCATAATAGGACCTAGAGTGCATTGCCGACATCTCCGGCATTGCCGCATCAAAGTGCACAGGCGCAGCCATGCGAGCAGAGCTTCTCGACATTGATCCAGCAATCATAGGGGCTTCATCACAGCAATTTGATGATTTCCGCAGCACGAACACCCTTTGGCGACTTCGGAATTAATTGGTTATTGCTGTATAACCACGAGACATCAACGCACATGATACTTTGGCAGTAATCGGCCATTTCCGACAAGTATTCTCAACTCCGACACTATGAATAAGGCGTAATCTAATGCCGGAACTACGAAAATCAAAGGCACAGACACAAATAAGACAATGCACAAGACCTGCTGTATAGTCAGAAGGTCAGAAACACATATGCTAATGCATAGCCCTTCAGATATACCACAAGGATGCCATTTATTTATATCTTACTATATAAACACGGTAATTTCATACTGTACACTAGTTACTCTCTCTATTCCATTCCCCCACATACACACATCAACTCGTTTTACCTCAGTAACTCACCCAGCTTCGATGTTACCAAAAGTACACGTTTAATAGCGATTTCATTCGCCACAAAGCCGAGCTTGATGTAGTTAAAGCCGAGACGCTTCACCACCATCCATCGACCTAAAACCTTGACTCTCGTCATTGTTTTACTTCATTACTGGCATTTGCTCAGTGTTAGTAAGTGATAACCGTGCAGTACTCACCTCTTTTAGTTTTATAGGAAAGAATTAGTTTCAATTTCACAAGATCAGATTAGTTTTAACAGTTTTCATTTTCACAAGACATTAGCAAACCCATTTGGGCATCAAGAGCAGACGAACAGTATTGGATAGTTGTAGGGCAGCTCTATTGTGAGCGTTGCAAGAATAGGTTTTGAACAGATTTAGTATTGACAGATTGACAGATATAGGGCAGCTCTATTGTGAGCTTCGCAGGAAATAGTATTGACCAGTCATAGGAATTGACTTGACAAGAGATAGGACCAGACAAAGGAAACAAAGTATAGTTTGACAGAGATTGACAGTTTATAGGAAGTAGGACGAACAGAATCGTCACAGATAAAGCCGAGGAGACCAGAAATAAAGACAAAACCCGCTATTGCACCGCCATAGCTACAGAAACATCGACACAGACCCATACCAAGATGACTAGGAGCTCATTTAATACCGACATAATACCGACAGACATTTTACACATCCCAGTTTCTTTCCCATCCAGTTTCCCAGTTTTACAGCACACACCAGACCAGATAACAGAGACCAAAGGCGACTCAGAGTGTCGGAATCTGTAGTAACTTCTCACGAGACTAGAGAGAAGTCCCCCCAAAGACGACAAGCCAGTCAACGTAGGACAGCCTGATTCGTCCAGTACCAAATATGTATAGTGTTTTGTCGGTGGAATCGACACGAGTACGGAGGTACTCAGAAAGCTCGCGCACAAACAAACAACACACCTGAGGAGTGGCTTACGAACAAAACTAGTTGTTCTGTAATACCGACACAAAGCCGAGACACCGCTATTTCCATTTTGGTTCTTCGCACTGCGATATTCCAGAAGTATCCAACAACTATTAACCAGTTTACATTCGGAGATCACTAAACCATCTGACCACCTCATCAGCGGTCGCTGCAGCTTCTGGGAATCCTCATGTGAAAACTTCCACTGCTCCAACTGTGAGTTCTATTCCACTCAATCCTGGACTCCACTAACCATATCCTGGATAGCAAACCAAGTCCAAGAAAGGCTCCCATGCTGCGAAATCTAAAGCCACTGTGGGTCCCAATACCAATCCAGAGAGTTTCATCATTGAAGATATCGAGATGAAAAACCCAGAGGAAAGTATGGTCCTCGAGATTGATAGCAAAGAATCTGACAGTGTATGTAGCCTGAACTCACTCCAGACCTCATCATTCAACTTTCATTTGGCATTTCACAGATGAGCATGAATGAAGAAGCGCTGCGTAAGGCCCCATACAATCCTGGAAGACAACTTAAACTGACCAGGACACTTCTTTAGCTCGAAGTGTCAGAGGCTGTGCTGCCAGGAAATGCAAAGGTCGCTTATCCAAGCATGCCGCTACTCAGTCACTTGCTTCTACTAAAGTACTTGTTTAATTTACACATGCTCCTTCCCAATTCTACTGACCAGGATCCTCAGAGGTCCACTGATCCCACTTGCTGCACTGTCTGTGGCGGCTATGAGCATGGCATCAGTCTTTGCCCTATGGTGACTGTCATTCCTTATTGTGACATTCCAGGATTCGCTAAATATGACTGTTCATATCAAAAGACAGTTGACATACTTGAAAAGCAGGATCGTATCCTTGCTGATCGCACCAATAAGTGCATGAGAACTGATGCCAGCACTATGGCTAGAGGCAGTGACTTAGGAAATACCCAACTCATGTTTCCAATTGCCAGTAAGCTTTCCAGGTCTGTTCCCCACCATCCAGGCTAACTTAAATTCAGCCTGGGCCAATCAATTCCAACTGCAGGCCAAGTACAAATGCATCCAGGATGCTCTAGCTGTCATCTCCAGGAATCATCTCAGGGAGGCTAGCATTGAGAAACACATCATTCACAAGCATCACCTGGAGGCTGAACTCAAGTTGCTTATTCATTGCCTGGAGTCGACTGTCGTTGCTTACCAGTTCTGTGACAAGCAGCTTGGTTTAACCAATGCCAAGATTTCCAGGATGCAGAATCCCAAAGACCCTGTCATGGAAG
>JANDKJ010000050.1:0-59384 GCA_028551335.1 Armillaria sp. CMW 4456 | reverse complement strand
CTGTGATGATCCTGTTCATTCTAATTCCTCTAAACTGTCAATCTTTGTGAAAACTATACTTTGTTTCCTTTGTCTGGTCTTATCTCTTGTCAAATTGATTCCTATAACTGGTCAATACTATTTCCTGCAAAGCTTATACTAGAGCTGCCCTATAATGTCAATACTAATTTCCTGCAATGCTTGCTATTGAGCTGCCCTATATCTGTCAATTTGTCAATACTAAAATCTGTTCCAAAACCTATCCTTGCAACACTTGCTATAGAGCTGCCCTATAATTGTCCAATACTATTTGTCTGCTCTTGATGCTGAAATAGGTTTGCTCATGTCTTGTGAAATTGAAACTAATCCTTTCCTATAAAACTAAAAGAGGTGAGTACTGCATGGTTATCACTTACTAACACTGAGCAAACACCAGTAATAAAGTAAAACAATGACAAGGGTCAAGGTTTTAAGTTGATGGATGATTGTGAAGCGTCTTGGCTTTAACTACTTCAAGCTTAGCTTTGTGGCAAAAGAAATTGCTATTAAATGTGTGCTATTGGTATTGTCAAAGCTGGGTGAGTTACTGAGGTAAACAAATCAATGTGTGTATGTGGGGGAACAGAATAGAGAGAGTAACTACTGTAAAGTATGAAATTACTGGGTTTCTATAGTAAGATATAAATAAATGGCATCCTTGTGGTATATCTGAAGGGCTATGCATTAACATAAGTATTTCTGACCTTCTGACTATACAGCAGGTCATGAACATCACCTTTTTCATGTCATCATCTTTAATTTTCTTGCTCCAGCATTAGAACCTTCTGCATTTGTTGTCTTTATGCTGTGGATAATGCTGAAAAGGGATGAGTACCCTTTAGGTAGCATGTGCATCTAAGTCCTGTGGTTATACAGCAATAACCAATTATTAGCACAAAGTCCCCACTGGGTGTACTTGTTGTGGAAATTGTCAAATTGCTGTTACTGAGCCCCTATAAGGCTGGGCCATCAATATTACCAGTCCATGCTTGTGACTGCATCTATGCAACTTGATGTGCTAATGCTGCTGATGTTGGTATTGCACCCTACTTCTTCTTTTGGTTTAGGCTGGTTTAAAGCTGAGGACATAAGTCGAAATTACCAGTATGGCCTCAAAATTGAGTTGTTAAGGTCAGGAAAAGGTTGGGAAACCCAAATAATGTATATATGGGCTTGTGTGGAATGTTTGGTTTGGTGAAAGGATGCTGAAGGGATAAATCTGTGAAATTGGAGTGTACAGAGCCCTGAGGCTCATCACCATGGCCTCCTTCTCCTTCCTCTCATTCTCTGCTTTCTCTGCAGCCTCCCTGTCTGCCTTGTCCTTCATCTTTTTCTCCTCCTCCCTCTTAGCCTTCTCTGCTGCAAGCCTCTTCTCCTTGAACTCTGCCAACTTCTTATCCTGGCTTTCCTGCCTTTTTTTCTCTAAGGCAGCCTCTTGCTTAGCTTCCATGGCCTTCATCCACTCCAGCTTCCACTCTTCATGATCCACTAGGACCTTCTTATAAGCCTCCACAGCCCCACTCCACTCTTCATAAAACACCATTAATTCCTCTTCATCCTTGAAGGCATCAAGCTTGGGGGAAGGTGGGATGACATATGGCTCAGGTGTTTGAGAACAGTGGTACTTTTGAGTAGACATGTTGAGCAGTAAAGACTACAGTAGACTGGGAGATGATGATAGTTCAAGTTCAAGAGAGAAACATCATGTGACACTCCATCACCCAATCCATGTGACAACCCTGGCCATCGGGATCAGTGCTCTTGAGGGCAAGAATGCTAAGGGGGGGATACTGTAGTGATCATGCCATGGAGTCCATGGACATCAACTTCAACACCAACTGCATACTCCAACTGGACTCCAACAGACTGACTCTCCATTCTTCATTATCAATTTCTCTTCTTATTTCAATTACTAATTTCACATGATTCATTTATCATACCTAGACTCTATTCACAGTAGCAAGTAGGCATTATATCAGAGTCCACAGGTTTCCTTGACTCCTCTATATACAGACTATTCCAGACTACTTATCTAGACCCAAATTCCACAGACTCTGCTCTAGTATATAAATGGTAGAACTAGTTGTACATACCTCAGTTTAAATATTATCTTGGTTCAGCCCAATACTCTCTCTCAGCCTTCAAGCCTCTCTAAACTCCTACTATATTCCACAGACTCTGACTCTGTGGAATTAATCCTTGACCTTACTCATCTCCACTCTGCAGACTCCATCTGCAATTTAATCCAGCCCTCAACCCAAGGGTGACATTGCTAATAGCTTTTCCAAGGGCACACACACTCTGTGGACTCTGCTACATGCATTCCTACATGCATTCCATCTCACTTCATCTCTATTGGCATGATCCTAACAGCTAGGTTGCATCTACTCATGGAATAGTGAGCAGAACAGCATGCTATGACACACACTACACCTCACACCTTCAACACCCCACTAATATCAACAACTACCCTCACAAGTGCAATGGAGGGAGTAATTACACATACTCTGTGATTATTTCAATCAACCCAATCAATTTCAATACCTCACAACACAAAGATGTAGTGAGCTCTCTTAAAAATAAAGTCCTAAGTCTAGGAACTTTTGAACAAGAAGGACCACTTTAAGGTGTGACCTGCTTGGCAATGCAGATAAATGGTACAAGTGCTCCCACAGTGCACAGACAGACAGACAGACTTGTTTCAACCTGAACCAACTTTGCACTGAGCTCGCTTTTCAAACTACTCCACTAGACACTGATATAGTGAGCTCACTATATGTCTGCATGTAGGGTTATCAAACTGACTCATACAAATGATGGTGACCCTTATTTAAAACAAATGGATAACAGAAATTGAACTGACAAAAACAGATGGGGCTCTTGATGCCCAGAAAACAGACAAAACTGAAAACAGACAGATGAAATGGAAACCAATGACCCTCTTTCTGAGCTCTCAACAAATTCAAACTCCTCAAGTGCTCAAACAATTAAATCTGCATCACTGACTCAATATCTCTCTTGTCTTTCAAGCACACAAGTCAAATGTGAGATTATCTCTGTTTTCCTCTGGTGAGCTCACTAAGCTAGTAGACAACACTCAAAGCTACAAACTGATCCCTTGTTGTTTATACTTGCTTTCAACACTAACACACAACTCAGGGGTTCAAAACTTGCCCTACTCTACCTACTTTACCACTATTTATACTACTTGGTCTGGAATGATACAAATGCATTATAGAAAGTGATAGAAGGAAATTCCTCTGGGCCTAGCCCACCACTGCCACACCTGGCATCAAGCTTATGTCATACCACTTATATTGGTAATATAACAGACTGGAGCCCAACTTGGGCAACTTAATTCCTTAATACATATTACATGTTGATTACATGCCATATAAACACTTAGTGTCTGTGCCAAGCCCAGCTTGAACAGAGATCTTTAAACTTTGATGCCAACAACGACCCTCAGGGCTCTGTATACCCCAATTTTGCAGATTTATCCCTCCAGCAGCCTTTCACCAAACCAAACATTCCACACAAGCCCACATATACTTTATTGGGGTTTTCTGATGTTTTCCCGACCTTAATGACTCAATTTTGAGGCTATACTGCTAATTTTGACTTATGTCCTCAGCTTTAAACCAGCCTAAACCAAAAGAAGAAGTAGGGCACAAACCTAACATCAGCAGCATTAGCACATCAAGTTGCATAGGCACAGTCATGAACATGGACTGGCAATATCAATGCCTTGGCCTTATAGGGGCTCAGTAACAGCAATTCGACAATTTCTGCAGCAAGTACACCCAGTGGGGACTTTGTGCTAATAATTGGTTATTGCTGTATAACCACAGGACTTAGATGCACACACTATCCAAAGGGTACTTGTCCCTTTTCAGCATTATCCACAGCATACAGACAACAAATGCAGAATGGTTCTAATGCTGGAGCAAGAAAATTAAAGATGATGACATGAAAAAGGTGATGTTCATGACCTGCTGTATAGTCAGAAGGTCAGAAACATGTATGTTAATGCATAGCCTTCTAGATATACCACACAGATGCCGTTTTATTTATAAATTACTATATAAACTGGGTATTTTCATACTTTTAGGGGAGTTACTCCCTCTATTCAATTCCCCACATACCCACATCAACTTGTTTACCTCAGTAACTCATCCAGCTTTGACAATACCAATGGTACCAGTTTTAATAGTGATTTCATTTGCCACAAAGCCAAGCTTGATGTATTTAAAGCTGAGACACTTCACAATCATCCATCAACTTAAAACCTTGACCCTTGTCATTGTTTTACTTCATTACTGGCATTTGCTGTCACAATTTTAACCCCTTTTTTGACCTTAACCCTAGTACCAACACCTTAGCTGCCCAATTGTTGCTAAGCCCCTCTCACTAGTCTAACACTGTTCCATTCCTTCTTCCTTCCCATACCAGATTTAGGACTCCCTTTGTATATACCAATACTTCTCACCCAGATGACATTCAGACTCTTCTCACTGGCCAAACACTGGTGCCTAAATAATGGACAACAGTAGTATACAAATTGTGTATTTAAGTAGGACAGCTCTCACTGATAAACCCCAGCCTTGAGCTAAGTTAAATTCATACCAACTTATGCTGAACTAGCTCACCCCTCTTGCCAAAAAGACTAAGGACTTAAACCTTGTCTTCCTGCTAGCAAGCGACACACCATGAATACTCAAATGCGAAGTAACCAGTTGTTTGTTGTTGTTAGGAGTCACATGAAGGTTGGGTCTAACAATTAGCTCAATGCTTCCTTACCTTCTTTTCCTTACATGCTCAATGTGAAGGAAAAGACCATATGTTCTCAGAGAACCTTAACCTTGCCCTTGTTAGGATTGTGCCAATAGAAGATAAGACGGAATGCATGTAGTGGAGTCTGTGGAGTGCATGTGCCCTTGGTGAAGCTATTAGCAATGTCACTCTTGGGTCAAGGGCTGAAGTGGATTGCAGATGGAGTCTGTGGAGTTGATACTACTGGAATCAAGGCTAATTCCACAGAGTTGGAGTCCATGGAATATGGTAGAAGTTAGAGGATGAGGCTTGAAGGCCGAGAGAGAGAGTATTGGGCTGAACCAAGATGATATTCAAACTGAGCTATGTACTACTAGAGCTATGGTATATATACTAGGGCAGAGTCTGTGGAATTGGGGTCTAGGTAATGGAGTCTGGAATAGTCTGTATCCAGAGGAGTTGAGGAAACCTGTGGACTCTGATATAACACCTATTCGCTACTGTAATGGAGTCTAGATATGATAAATGAATTATATGAAATTAGTAGTTGAAATATGAAAGGAATTTGATAAGGAAGAATGGAGAACGGAGTCTGTGGAGTCTGGTTGGGGTATGTGATTGGTCTTGAATTCAATGGCCATGGAGTCTGTGGCATGATTGTTACAGTATCCCCCCCTTAGTGTTCTTGCCCTCAAGAGTGCTGATCCCGATGGCTGGGCTAGTCACATGGATTTGGTGAAGGGTTATCATGTGATTTTTTGCTTCTTGACTTCATACCATCACCATCCTCCACTCAGTCTTCCATATTTGATATGTCAACCCCAACCTACCATGCGTCGCAAACTCCTGAGCCCTATATCATGCCACCAACTCCAGACATGGACGACATGGAGTTGGGTCCATACTACAAGGTGAGGGATGTCTGGGAAAAAGCTTATAAGAATGCTGTGGGGGAACATCAGTCTGGGAAAGAGAAGCAGTGGAAGCTGGCAGAGGAGGTAGAGCAGGAATGGCATAAGAAGGAGGCAAGGGATAAGAAGATTGCAGAGGCAAAGGTGAAGAGGTTGGCCATGGAGGCCATGGAAAAGGCCAAGTGGGAAGCAGAGGAGAGGAGGAAGGAGGAAGAGGAGAAGAAGAGGAAGTTGAAGGAGAAGGCTGACAAGGAGGCTGTGGAGAGGAAGCAGCTAGAGGGGAGGGACAAGGAGAGGGCAGATAAAGATGCCGCAGCTAAGCAGAAGTTGGAGTCTGAGGGGCAATCAAAAAGTAAGGGTAAGGCAAAGGCAGTAGAGGTGGAGGTTAGGAAATGGCTGTTGTCGAAGGGAAAGCAGTCCGCAGAGGCCATCAGCTGGAAGAAAAGGAAACCAAAGTCAGTCTCAATCATTGAGAGCGAGGACAAACAGTCCATGGGGCTGTCAGAGCCCCCAAGGAAACAAGTCAAGACTGATGGTGTGGAGTTTACCAGGGATGGTGAGTGCCTTTGTCTGTTTTGTGTCATGATTTGACCTGGCCTTAGACAGGTGTATGCGTTGCTGCTCCAAGGGATCCCAGTGCATAGTCAGGAAGGGTCGTTCTTGTGAGCAGTGCCAGATAAAAAAGAGCAAGTGTCTTTTTGGTGTTGAAGGAGTTTTTCTGGACTCCAGGAAAATCATAGAGTTGTTGGAGTTGTTGCATGCTAGGTTGGATGGAATGGAGGTGCAGTTGGAAAGGGTGGAGTGCAAGGTGGATGAAGTCTGGGCCTGGTGATGAGGTGGTCAGATGGTTTAGTGATCTCCAAACGTAAACTGGTGAATAGTTGTCAGATACTTCTGGAATATTGCCATGTGAAGAACCAAAATGGAAATAGTGGTGTCTCGGCTTTGTGTCGGTATTACAGAACAACTAGTTTTGTTCGTAAGTCACTCCTCGGGTGTGTTGTTTGTTTGTGTGCGAGCTTTCTGAGTACCTCCATACTTGTGTCGATTCCACCAGCAAAACACTATATGTATTTGGTACTGGATGAATCAGGCTGTCCTATGTTGACTGGCTTGTCATCTTTGGGGGGGGACTCCTCTCTAGTCTCATGAGAAGTTACTACAGATTCCGATGCTCTGAGTTGCCTTTGGTCTCTGTTATCTGGTCTGGTGTGTGTCGTAAAACTGGGAAACTGGATGGGAAAGAAACTGGGATGTGTAAAACGTCTGTTGGTATTATGTCGGTATTAAATGAGCTCCTAATCGTCTCGGTATGGGTCTGTGCCAATGTTTCTGTGGCTATGGCAGTGCAATAGTGGGTCTCGTCTTTATTTCTGGTCTCTTCAGCTTTATCTGGTTATGTCTCAGCTTTATCTGTGACAATTCTGTTTGTCCTAATTCCTATAAACTGTCAATCTCTGTCAAACTATACTTTGTTTCCTTTGTCTGGTCCTATCTCTTGTCAAATCAATCCCTATAACTGGTCAATACTATTTCCTGCAAAGCTCACAATAGAGCTGCCCTATATCTGTCAATCTGTCAATACTAAATCTGTTCAAAACCTATCCTTGCAACGCTTGCAATAGAGCTGCCCTACAACTATCCAATACTATTCGTCTGCTCTTGATGCCCAAATGGGTTCACTAATGTCTTGTGAAAATGAAAACTGTTAAAACTAATCTGATCTTGTGAAATTGAAGCTAATTCTTTCCTATAAAACTAAAAGAGGTGAGTACTGCACAGTTATCACTTACTAACACTGAGCAAATGCCAATAATGAAGTAAAACAATGATGAGAGTCAAGGTTTTAGGTTGATGGATAGTTGTGAAGCATCTCGGCTTTTAACTACGTCAAGCTCGGCTTTGTGGCAAATGAAATCACTATTAAATGTGTACTATCAGTATTGTCGAAGCTGGGTGAGTTACTGAGGTAAAACGAGTTGATGTGTGTACATGGGGGAATGGAATAGAGAGAGTAACTAGTGTAAGGTATGAAATTACTGGGTTTATATAGTAAGATATAAATAAATGGTATCCTTGTGGTATATCTGAAGGGCTATGCGTTAACATAAGTGTTTCTGACCTTCTGACTATATAGCAGGTCATGAATGTCATCTTTTTCATGTTGTCGTCTTTAATTTTCTTGCTCTGGCATTAGAACCATTCTGCATTCGTTGTCTTTATGCTGCGGATAATGCTGACAAGGGATGAGTACCCTTTAGGTAACGTGTGCATCTAAGTCCTGTGGTTATACAGCAATAACCAATCACTAGCCCTAAGTCCCCACTGGGAGTACTCGCTGTGGAATCGACAAATTGCTGTTGCTGAGCTCCTATAAGGCTGGTGACATGCCAAGTGGCTGTCTACCCATGAAATTGCAAACATAATAGGCAATTAAAACGATGCAAGGGTCCATGTGAACCAAATAAACACCTAAGGGTGTGCTCTTGTGTATAGAGTGTAAGCAGTTACAGTGCTAAGGGTGACAGCAGGTGGAGCACAAGGCCTAGGTCTTAACAAGACACCAGATGGGTTTTGTTGGCCATGGAGGCAATGTACTTGACACTAGCAGCACTCTACTCAAAGAAATTGGTGTTTATGATGCAATCAGAGGGGAGATGTTGATCAGGGATCAACAGGCACAGGAGAGTGCAATGATATCATAGGAGAATGGCCCACACTCTAGACCTATGGCACAGTGGCTGTACAGGAAGATTAAAACCACATGTGCCCTCGGACCGGTGATGACAGGGAAGCACATGGAAGGTGCACTCTCCTGAAAATGATGCTCAGAAATAGCACATGCTGCTCAGAAATATAAAAAGGACTCTCTGCTAAACAGGCAGTGACTCAGTCAGACTCAAATCCGATAGCTGGACTGAAATGAGTCAGAATAATGCTGGATGGAGGTGTTTTGGACATGCAGGAATAGCACTCAATGGTGCACAGACCTTTACCCAATATGTAGATCCAATTGGTAATGGAGAGCACATATAAATACGGTAGACACACAGTAGTATAGAAGGTTCCCAGCTGGTGCCCACTGTGTAGTGTGTAAGCAAAAGTTGACACTCTCAGTGTGGTGCAGGGGGAGACTTTGAATATAGAGATTGGTTCACAGCAGTAAAAAGCTCTGTGTGAAGTGTGATCAACTCTAAGTTCATCTAGGGGATGTTAGGGAGGCCAGAGCACTTGCACTCTTGTGTGTGAAGGGTTTTGGGTGACACATGGAGCTACAGTCAGCAGAGGTTCAAACACTTTGGGCTGATTAGCTTGCACTCTTTTCCCCAAGTGGCAGAGGTTCAAACCCTTTGGCTTGTGGGATGGTGTTATTGTGTTTTTGGGTTTCTCTGACTTGGCACAGGTTCAAACCCTGTGGAGTTATGATTGGTTAGGAAGCTAGAGCACATTGGTTTGAACCCAGTGGCTCTTGTGGATTGGATTTGGGAGCGTCTCTTGGAAGAGTGCATTGTGTTTGGGTTAGTTTTGTCTGTTTTAAGGGCAAATTGTGTTGTGCTCTGCATCTGGGATGGTGCATTTGTGATATTGCCTTGAGGCCCAGCGACAAAGTCACCACCTCTTGTAACAAAAAGATTAGGAATTCTAGAAAATCGGAGAGCGCACCCATTTAAAGTGTATTTGAGGTCCTAGAACCTGTCTTATCAAAATTCCACTGCTTGCTTCTATCGCATTATAATCCCCCACGAACTAAAGAGTGTGTGGTTGTAGCATTGAGGGATAGAGTGTGATTCAGAGTCTGTAGTCTCTGCTCGCATTTTGAGTCCATTTTGGTTGTGTACAGCGACTTGCCTCTTCACCAGGCCATCAATATTACCAGTGCATGCTCATGACTGTGCCTAGGCGACTTGATGTGCTAATGCCACTGATGTCAGTATTGTGCCCTATTACCTCTAATGGTTTATGCAGGTTTAAAACTGAGGAGATACATCAAAATTAGCTGTGTCGCCTCGACATTAAGTCGTTAACAATCAGAGAACGTCAGAAAACCCCAATAAAGTATATATGGGCTTGTGTGGAATGTTTGGTTTGGTGAAAGGCCACTGGAGGGATAAATCCACGAAATTGGAGTGTACAGAGCCCTGAGGCTCATCACTGCCTGGAAGGCTTCCAGTCAGTCATTAAAGTTCAACTGGAGGGAGACAATGAAGGCCTTTAGTTTCTATGGGTCTGCACCATCAAAGGTGTCAGGTTCCTTAACCTTTGTATGGACTGGATGTTGTGGGGGATTATTGAACTGATTGGTTAACCCACGGATTAAATTCATGAAGTCAGCAAGCAGCTGGACCTCATTGTTGGGATTGTTGGGAGGATTAAGAGGGTTAGGAGGATTGGGAGGGTTGCCACCTGGTCCTCTGGGGCCACCTGGATTTGGTGGGCCACCTTCAGGTTGGCAATCTCGGCCCTGCAGAAGTGGATTGCAGTTGCTGGGAGTGTCTGGCTCATCATCACTATTGTCACTGTCATCGTCATTCTGCTCTTTGAGGGTGGAGGCAAAATCTGCCTCCTTGACAGTTAGGTGATGATGTTGGACATGACCACAGCCATTGGCAGGGGTAGTGGAATTGGAAAAGGGGTTGGGGGATTCTAGGTTGAATTTGGATTGGCAGGCTGTGAAGCCACTGTGGGTGTAGGTTTCCCTATGGGAACATTGTGAAGGGGCGGAGTCCACACCAAACAAATCTTCGTCTGGTTTGGAGGCAGAGGCCGGGATATCGGTCATGGAGTAATGTGGATGGGTTTCATCTGAGGTGGAGGTTTCAGCTTGTTCAAGGATTGTAGTTGACATGTCTACTAAATTTGACTCAAGGGGTTGAGTTCAAATATACTGTTAGGATTGTGCCAATAGAAGATAAGATGGAATGCACGTAGTGGAGTCTGCAGAGTGCATGTGCCCTTGGCGAAGCTATTAGCAACGTCACCCTTGGGTCGAGGGCTGAAGTGGATTGCGGATGGAGTCCGTGGAGTTGATACTGACTGGAATCAAGGCTTAATTCCACAGAGTTGGAGTCCATGGAATATGGTAGAAGTTAGAGGATGAGGCTTGAAGGCCGAGAGAGAGAGTATTGGGCTGAACCAAGATGATATTCAAACTGAGCTATGTACTACTAGAGCTATGGTATATATACTAGGGCAGAGTCTGTGGAATTGGGGTCTAGGTAATGGAGTCTGGAATAGTCTGTATCCAGAGGAGTTGAGGAAACCTGTGGACTCTGATATAACACCTATTCGCTACTGTAATGGAGTCTAGATATGATAAATGAATTATATGAAATTAGTAGTTGAAATATGAAAGGAATTTGATAAGGAAGAATGGAGAACGGAGTCTGTGGAGTCTGGTTGGGGTATGTGATTGGTCTTGAATTCAATGGCCATGGAGTCTGCAGCATGATCATTACAGCCCTCCTCACTATTCCTGGTGCCCTAGGCATCACAGCCCTAGTGGTAATCATTTGGTTTTATTACCAGCTCATCATTGACTGTCTCCTTCCTCTCACCTGCTTCTTTAATCACTTCTATCTTGTCTTCCTGCAAAGGGCAGGGCAGGGTCCTGCCCTTGGAGGACCAGGACAGGGCATCCCTCCAAACCCAGAAGTTGACAAAGACCTGGAAGGAGCAATTCCTCCCAGGCCACAAACACCCCAACCCGTCCATGCCTGACCCCACCACACCTACCCCCCACTGTCCAGCACTGCCCCCTCCTCTCCACTCCCAGATCCCCTTGCTGATACCACTAGCAGACATCCTCATGGCTCCCCTGCTCCAACCCTCCAATGAGCCCCTGCTCAGCTGGACCTCCCCAACTTCCTCAGACATGCTGAGGCTGCCAGGATCACTCAGCATGGGAACCAGCACAGAACAAGTAATTGAGCAGTACCACACTGCACACCCACCCCTGGACCCTCTACACGATGATCAGATGCCACCATCCATCCCCCCTACATCAATTTATCCCCATCCCTATTGACAATGCTCACAGATGAGCCAGTCATCCCAGGAAGTGTGCACAGCCACCTGACTGGATGGTTCCCCTCTGACCACTCCAGCAACACCTCCCCATTCCTCACCCCCAATAAGTCTGCCCAGCCCCTTGTGGCTACCAACCCCAACCCATGAGCACCCTTCCTGACCAGCAACCACCCTATTCCCCTTCCCAATCATACCAGAATCCCCAGCAGCCCCACCAGCATGGGACCTAGTGATGATAACCCCATCCCACCCATCTGAACCCCTGGTGACTATGACACCAATGGGGGAATCAACTCCAACACCAGCAGAGCTGGAGCCCTTCCCCAAGGCACAAGATCTTTCTTGGGGTCTGGATACTCCCAGGCCTGCATCAATATCTCTGACGATGAGTGAAGCCGAAGAAGCAGCAATAGACAAAGTGGAAGTGTACATACAGACAGCAAAGCCCCAGGCGAAGGATTTGGAACGAATGCCAGAGATGCCAGAGGATGCATTGGGACAATTTCTTAATTTAGCAGCTGACCAATACCAATATTTGTGCCATTTTTGGTCCACAAGGCCAGTAGGAGAATGAGTCAGTGGCCAAGACAAGGACCTCTTGACAAGAGCATTAATCAATCAGGCCAAAAGACGGGCCACCGACTACATTAATGGGACTGAGGAAATGAACTTCCAGATCACACTGACTGCTGGGGCAGGACTGGAAACTGCCAGACCCTCCCACATGCAGCCACCCCTGCAGGGAGGAATCAAAAGAAGAAGGGAACCCAAGGAACAGCCAAGGGAGGAAGGATGGAGGGCCCCATCTTAAGGGTCGACTGGGTCCTACAAGTGATGAAAGAAAGACAAGGATTGGGCTGTCAAGCTAGAGGAAGAACTTAAGACTATCAGGGCCTGACTCGCTGGCAGTAAACCCAACCCTGGGTGGGTGCCCATGGATGGGCATGGTGGTGGGTCCCCTCATCCTTTGCATGACCCCAACCTCACATCGCTCCCAGGGTACCCTGGGAATGAGCCACCAGCAATGCCCCCCACAAACCCTGGACCAGAAATGGTCACCAGGGACTACCAGTGAAGAGGCAAGTCGCTGTACACAACCAAAATGGACTCAAAATGCGAGCAGAGACTACAGACTCTGAATCACACTCTATCCCTCAATGCTACAACCACACACTCTTTAGTTCGTGGGGGATTATAATGCGATAGAAGCAAGCAGTGGAATTGATAAGACAGGTTCTAGGACCTCAAATACACTTTAAATGGGTGCGCTCTCCGATTTTCTAGACTTTTTGTTACAAGAGGTGGTGACTTTGTCGCTGGGCCTCAAGGCAATATCACAAATGCACCATCCCAGATGCAGAGCACAACACAATTTGCCCTTAAAACAGACAAAACTAACCCAAACACAATGCACTCTTCCAAGAGACGCTCCCAAATCCAATCCACAAGAGCCACTGGGTTCAAACCAATGTGCTCTAGCTTCCTAACCAATCATAACTCCACAGGGTTTGAACCTGTGCCAAGTCAGAGAAACCCAAAAACACAATAACACCATCCCACAAGCCAAAGGGTTTGAACCTCTGCCACTTGGGGAAAAGAGTGCAAGCTAATCAGCCCAAAGTGTTTGAACCTCTGCTGACTGTAGCTCCATGTGTCACCCAAAACCCTTCACACACAAGAGTGCAAGTGCTCTGGCCTCCCTAACATCCCCTAGATGAACTTAGAGTTGATCACACTTCACACAGAGCTTTTTACTGCTGTGAACCAATCTCTATATTCAAAGTCTCCCCCTGCACCACACTGAGAGTGTCAACTTTTGCTTACACACTACACAGTGGGCACCAGCTGGGAACCTTCTATACTACTGTGTGTCTACCGTATTTATATGTGCTCTCCATTACCAATTGGATCTACATATTGGGTAAAGGTCTGTGCACCATTGAGTGCTATTCCTGCATGTCCAAAACACCTCCATCCAGCATTATTCTGACTCATTTCAGTCCAGCTATCGGATTTGAGTCTGACTGAGTCACTGCCTGTTTAGCAGAGAGTCCTTTTTATATTTCTGAGCAGCATGTGCTATTTCTGAGCATCATTTTCAGGAGAGTGCACCTTCCATGTGCTTCCCTGTCATCACCGGTCCGAGGGCACATGTGGTTTTAATCTTCCTGTACAGCCACTGTGCCATAGGTCTAGAGTGTGGGCCATTCTCCTATGATATCATTGCACTCTCCTGTGCCTGTTGATCCCTGATCAACATCTCCCCTCTGATTGCATCATAAACACCAATTTCTTTGAGTAGAGTGCTGCTAGTGTCAAGTACATTGCCTCCATGGCCAACAAAACCCATCTGGTGTCTTGTTAAGACCTAGGCCTTGTGCTCCACCTGCTGTCACCCTTAGCACTGTAACTGCTTACACTCTATACACAAGAGCACACCCTTAGGTGTTTATTTGGTTCACATGGACCCTTGCATCGTTTTAATTGCCTATTATGTTTGCAATTTCATGGGTAGACAGCCACTTGGTGTGTCACCAGCTAAACATAAAGCCCATTCTAGTTAAAACCCCTGACCTATTCACTGGCGAATCTGACGACATCCACTGATTTATCTGCAACTGCAAACTCTATTATGAAATGTTCATGGGGTTCTTCACTGATGCCAACTGCATCATGTTCACCATCTCCCACATGGCCAGTCTTGCCAAAAGCTGGTTTGTCACCCTCCAGTGAGATGTTATCTCCCAAACCTGGGGGCACCACCAATTTCCCTCCTGTTTCAATTTCAAACAAGCCATAATTGATCACTTCAAAGACCCAGCTGTCAAGGAAAAGCACCATGTAGCCATGATGACACTAAAGTGGTGGGTAGGGAAGGAGACAGCTACTGAATACTTCCAGAAGCTTGAGGACCTAGCTGTCAAAGCAGGACTAAGGGATGTGGTAGGAGAATGGGACCGTTGACCATGGCCCTGAAGGCCAGGATCCCTGAAGGAATGCTGAACTGGATCTCAGACATTGGGATATTGGTACCTGAAGGGTACTATGAATGGAAGAAGTGGATCAAGAATAATGATGAGCACCAACAATGCAATAAAGTCATAAACAGTATGCTACACCCCAGGTAAGCCTCCATGACACCCTCCCGACTGCCCCTGTGCATGAGTCCAGCAGCACCAACCACAACACCCTCTGAGGACAGGAGGACCAGCATGGGGACAACCTATGGCAGCCAGGGATGCCCTATGGATGTCCACCGACTATGAGCACAGGACAAGGGATACTGCTACAACTGTAACAAGAAGGGGCATATAGTAAAGAAGTGTCCAAGGCTGAAGAAGGAAGCAGCCTGGTGAATGCATGCCCAGATACAAGAAATAATTAGCCAATATGAAAGTGAATACAGCACTGCACCAGAAGACTTGGCAACAACTAGTGGCATTGAGGAGGTAAAAGAATAGGCTGACATGCAAGCAATTCCACATGATTGGCCCAAGAGGAATCTAATCATAGTGTGTTGTCAAACTCTTGTACTAGTACTGAATCAGCTGTAGTACCCAAAAAATTGAATACATGTCTAATGACCAAGAAAACTGAAGAATCACACCAGGCACAGCTGAGGATGAGGCAAGGCCAGCAACCCATGACCATTCCTGTAACCGTTGACATGCCAAGTGGCTGTCTACCCATGAAATTGCAAACATAATAGGCAATTAACATGATGCAAGGGTCCATGTGAGTCAAATAAACACCTAAGGGTGCGCTCTTCTGTATAGAGCATAAGCGGTTACATTGCTAAGGGTGACAGCAGGTGGAGCACAAGGCTCAGGTCTTAACAAGACACCAGATGGGTCTTGCTGGCCATGGAGTCAATGTACTTGACACTAGCAGCGCTCTACTCAAAGAAATGGGTGTTTATGATGCAATCAGAGGGGAGACATTGATCAGGGATCAACAGGCACAGGAGAGCACAATGATATCATAGGAGAATGGCCTGCACTCTAGATCTATGGTACAGTGACTGTACAGGAAAATTAAAACCACATGTACCCTCGGACCGGTGGATGACAGGGAAGCACATGGAAGGTGTGCTCTCCCAAAAACAAGGCTCAGAAAAGGCATGTGCTACTTGGGAATATAAGGAGTACTCTCTGCTGGCCAGGCAGTGAGTCAATTGGACTCAAATCTGAAGGCTGAAAGGAACTGAGTCAGAATGACACTGGAGGGAGGAGTTTTGGACCCACAGAGGAAGTGCTCTATGGTGCATGGACCATTGCCAAATGTGTAGATTCAATTTGTAATGGAGAGCACATATAAATACAGTAGATACAGAGTAGAATACAAGCTTCTGGCCCCCCTCTGTATAGTGTGTAAGCAAGAGTTGACATTCGCAGTTGGTTCAGGCAGTAGTTTCGAATATAGAGTGTGGTTCTCACCAGTACAAAGTCTGTGTGAAGAGTGATCAGCTCTAAGTTCATCTAGGGGACGTTTGGGAGGCTAGAGTGCTTGTGCTCTCGTGTGTGAAGGGTTTTGGGTGATGCATGAAGCTACAGTCAGCAGAGGTTCAAACCCTTTGGCTTGGGGACAGTGTTATTGTGTTTTGGGTTTCTCTGGCTTGGCATAGGTTCAAATGCTGTGGAGCTATGATCAGTTAGGAAGCTAGAGCACATTGGTTCAAACCCAGTGGCTCTTGTGGATTGGAATTGGGAGTGTCTCTTGGAAGAGCACATTGGTTTTAGGTTAGATTTGTGTGTTTTAAGGGCGAATTGCATTGTGCTCTGCATCTGGGAAAGTGCACTTGTGTTATTGCCTTGAGGCCTGGCAACAAAATTGCCCCCTCCTGTAGTAAAAGTCTTTAGACTCAGAGAAGTCTAGAAAACTGGAGAGCGCATCTGTTTAAAGTGTATTTGAGGTCTTAGAACTTGTCTTATCATTTCCACTGCTTGCTTCTATCGCATTATAATCCCCCACGAACTAGAGAGTGTGTGGTTGTTGTGTGTGGCTGTAGCATTGAGGGTTAGAGTGTGATTCAGAGTCTGTAGTCTCTGCTCGCATTCTGAGTCCTTTTCGGCTGCATGCAGTGACTTGCCTCTTCACCATACCAGCCAAACTTGCCAAACCACCTCAGCATGCACCTGAGGGTGTGGCTGAGATTACTCCAGTCTTGGCAGAAGAGGTAGCTAGGAAGCCCTCCCCACTGAATGCAAGCATCCCAGCAAGCAAGAGCAAGACCACTATCCCAGCTAGTGACAGGGGCCAAACAGGGGCCTGCACAGCCTATACAACATCTAAGATATCCATATCTCACCCTTCCTTCCCCTACAATTTCCAAAATGACAAGTGGGTCATGCAGCCTTGGGACCTGAAGACCAGCCTCATCATTGGATTGACCACCACTACCTCGACAGCAAAGTGGCCGACCCTGCACGACCCAAGCCCTAACCTGCAACCCCTTCCACATACCCTTATGACCTGAAAGAATGGCTAAAGCCCATGGAGTGGCTCAAACCTTGGAGTCTGGTGAGACCTGGCAGACCATGCCTTGCTCCTGGCTGTGGGCACCCTGTGATGCTGGGTACATAAGTCCTGCCAGCAAGAGGTCACTGAAGTCCTCATTCAGTGCATCCAGGCCTGCCATCAAACCTCAGCCCTGGAATGGCTCGAGGAGCTGAAGTTACTGAGGCAATTTATTCATGCTACTAAGACACACAGAAAGGACCTACTGATACCTATACAATTGGAGACCTTGGAATGCAGAAGGACCCTTGATACTGTCACCCTCATAGACAGCAGGTGCACCAGGAGCTCCATAAACCGGGCCTTCATCAAGAAACACAACCTCACCACCAGGACCACTGCTCACCCCATTCCTGTCTTCAATGCCGATGGCACCAGAAACCAGGCTGGGGAGATCAACACCTTCATTGAGGTCTGCCTCCAGATCGGCCACCATGATGAACGAATTGACCTTGCAGTCACCAACCTCAGTGACAAGGATGTGTTCCTTGGCCATGACTGGCTCACCCAGCACAACCCACTCATCAACTGGAGCACTGGCAAGGTCACCTTTGCCCTCTGTCAGTGTCAACCACAAAGCCTTCACCCTACCAGATGCCGACAAAGACCCTTGGGACAAGGAGCTGGAAGAGGGAGATCATCCTAGCATGACATGACTGAAGGAGATAAGACTGCATGCCCATGTCGCCAACACCTGGCCAAAGGTACAAGTCAAAGCCAGAAGACCTTGAGGAGATGGTCCCTGAATGGTGCAGGGACTTCCGCAACCTGTTCGCAAAAGAAAACTTCAATGAACTCCCTGCCAGGAAGCCCTGGGACCACATGATAGAACTCATACCCAATGCCAAAGCCACACTCCACTGCAAGGTCTACCCCTCAGCCCTCAGGAACAGGAGGAGCTGGACAAGTTCCTTGATGAGAACCTCGCCACCAGGAGGATCTGCCCCAGCAAATCTCCCATGGCATCCCCCTTCTTCTTCATCAAAAAGAAGGATGGGAAGCTCCAACCTGTACAGGATTACCACAAACTCAATGAAATGACAATTAAGAACCACTATCCCCTCTCACTCATCTCGGAGCTCATGGACAAGCTGAAGGGGTCTCACTACTTCACCAAGCTCAATGTTTGATGGGGATACAACAATGTATATAAAGGAGGGAGATGAGTGGAAGGCAGCCTTCCACACTAATCAGGGACTCTTCGAGCCCACAGTAATGTTCTTTGGGTTAACCAACTCACCAGCAACCTTCCAGTGGATGATGAACGACATCTTCTGGGAGATGATAGCCATGGGAAAGGTGACCATTTACCTTGATAACATTCTCATCACGTCCAGGACCTGGAGCAAACACCAACAACTTGTGCAGGAAGTACTGGAGACCCTACAACAACACTGTCTCTATCTCAAAGCAGAGAAATGCAAGTTTGAAACACTGGAAATGGAGTACCTGGGAGTGATAATTAGTGAAGGAGCTATTTGCATGGATGCAGTCAAGACCAAAGGAATTACCGAGTGGCTGACACCCACCAAAAAGAAGGAATTGCAGTCATTTCTAGGATTCACCAACTTCTACCAACGTTTCATCTGAGACTATAGCAAGATTGTATGACCAATGACAAAGTTAACTGGGAAGGAGCCATGGGTATGGGGAATGGTGCAACAACAAGCATTTGAAGAGCTGAAGGACAAATTGGCATGGGACATCATCCTGGCCATCCCAATGGACAAAGGGAAGTTCAGGATCAAGGCAGACTCCAGTGAAGGGGCAATCAGGGCTGTGCTAGCCCAACAGCAGGGGGCAACATGGAGGCTGGTAGCCTTCCTCTCGAAAGCCCTAACCATGACTGAGCAAAATTATGAGATTTATGACAAGGAGTTGCTAGCCATCATGCATGCATTGAGCAAGTGGAGGCACTACCTCATGGGAGCCACCCAGATATTCAAAATCTGGTCAGACCACCAAAACCTCCAGTACTTCTGCCAACCGCAGAAACTCAACTGCTGACAAGCCTGATGGGTCACCGAGCTGGCTGAATACCATTTCACCCTCCACCACAAGCCAGGAACCGCCAATCACAAGGCCGACCTCCTGAGTTGACAGGCTGACCACGACCAAGGAGGAAATGACAATCAAGAAACCACCGTACTCCCAGACAAGTACTTTTAACACCACCAGGCCCTGCAAATGCTGACAAGGGGAGAGGTGGAGGAAAGAATCAGGGAGGTGACAAAGAACTCGACCTGTTGGGATAAGGGGATCCTGGGATGCATGAGGAATTGAACAGAATCCCTAGCTACTCATACTATGATGGGGATCTACATTCCCCCAGAGACTGCACTACTCGAATACAACATAAGAATATATCATGACCACATCACACCACACCCTGGGATCGGACCAAGAACTCATACAATGCACTACTGGTGGCCACACCTAGGATCACATTGAAAGGTCAAAGGGTGGAATTGCCAAAGAACCAAGACCATAACACAGTCCCCAACACCCAAACAAGATCCCAACTACCCACATCTCAGTAGACATGATGACAGGCCCAAAGTCTGATGCCATCCTCCTCATTGTCGACCAATTCTCCAAACAAATCACCTGCCCAATTGCCCTACGTCAAGGGATGCAAAGTCTGCCAGCGTGTACTGCAGAGCACAATGCACGCAAGCCAGACCGACACCCCTACACCCAAACGAGATCCCAGAAGCCCCCTGGACACATCAGCGTCAACATGATAACGGGACTACCCGAATCTCATCCTCATCGTCGACCGCTTCTCCAAGGAAATCATCATGCACCACCACACTATCGTCGGAAGGATGGGCCAAGATACTTCGAGACAACGTTTACGCTCATCACGGAATGCCTCAAAAAATCATAAGCGACCGAGGACCACAATTCGTCTCGAAGTTCATCAGCAACCTATACCACCTCCTCGACATCCAAGGCAACCCATCCACCAGCCTACCACCCACAAACCGATGGACAGACAGAACGAGCCAACCAGGAAGTCGAAAAATACCTACAGCTCTTCATCAACCACCGACAAGATGATTGGCCCGAATGGCTAGCCCTCACTCGCCAGCCTTCCAACATAATAACCGTATCCACTCGGCGACCGGCAAGACACCCTTCTTCGTAAACCATGGAACACACCCCCGAATCACTATCACCAACACCCACCGACCACAAAAGACTCCCGCCGCAAACAACTTCGCAGCCACAATGACGAAGATACATGACCGAAACAAAGGCCGCACTAGAGAAGGCGGCAGAACAGATGAAGACCCAATATGACACCCAAAAGCGACCAAGCCATACACTATAACATAGGAGACAAGGTATGGCTGGACACCACAAACCTCCACCTACCACGACCCAAGAAGAAACTGGACGACAAACGGGTCAGGACCATTCCCAATACTCGCCAAAGTCAGGAGCATCAGCATACAAACTGAAACTACCAACAACTTGGCGAATCCACCCAGTCTTCAACGAATCACTACTTACACCATACACACCACCAGCATTCCCCTCCCAAACCCAACAACCACCACCACCACCAGAGATCATCAATGACGAAGAAGAATATGAAGTCGAAGCAATTGTCGACAGCCGTACAAGACGAGTTCGAGGAAAAAAGAACCAACCATCATGTTCACCGTCACCGACTACCTAGTCAAATGGAAGGGATATGGAGATGAAGAAAACCAATGGGTATGGGAAGACCTACTCGAACAACGCACAAGAAGCAATAAACGACTTCCTAAATCGTAACCAAGGAGATAAGGGTTGTGGCAGTCAGGACGACTGCCTTAACGAGGGGGTAATGTTACGATTTTTACCCCTATTTCAACCTTAACCCAGGCATCATCACGTTACCATCCCAGACCACCCCTTAGCCGTGCCCTATCTACCTTGGCACTTTAACTCCACTCTTAATTCCTCGCCTGACCTCTCTTCTCACTCGCTACCCACCCCATCTGGACTTCTCGTTGTACTTACCATTCGTATCAATCACTCGTTCACACCGGCTGCTTCTCACTGGACAAACACCGGGACCATACAATGTACAACAGTAGCATACGAACCATGTATTTAAGTAGGACGCTCGCACTGGTACAGACCAGCTTTGAGCTAAGTTATAAAATACCAACTTACGCCAAAGTCTCACCCTCTTGAAAGCCAAGTGCTAAGGACTTAGTACTCAGCCTCGCACTAACAGACGACTACACCAGGATTACTCAAACGCGAAGTAACCGGTTGTTTGTTGTTGTTAGAGTCACGTGAAGTTTGGGTCTAACATCATGCTAGCAAGCAACACACCAGGAATACTCGAATGCAAAGTAACCAGTTGTTTGTTGTTGTTAGGAGTCATGTGAAGGTCGGGTCTAACATTTGCTCATTGTTAGTAAGTGATAACCATGCAGTACTCACCTCTTTTAGTTTAATAGGAAAGAATTAGTTTCAACTTCACAAGGCAAGATTAGTTTTATCAGTTTTCATTTTCACAAGACATTAGCAAACCCATTTCAGCATCAAGAGCAGACAAATAGTATTGGACAATTATAGGGCAGCTCTATAGCAAGTGTTGCAAGGATAGGTTTTGGAACAGATTTTAGTATTGACAAATTGACAGATATAGGGCAGCTCAATAGCAAGCATTGCAGGAAATTAGTATTGACATTATAGGGCAGCTCTAGTATAAGCTTTGCAGGAAATAGTATTGACCAGTTATAGGAATCAATTTGACAAGAGATAAGACCAGACAAAGGAAACAAAGTATAGTTTTCACAAAGATTGACAGTTTAGAGGAATTAGAATGAACAGGATCATCACAGATAAAGGTGAGACATAACCAGATAAAGCTGAGGAGTCCAGAAATAAAGACCAGACCCACTATTGCACTGCCATAGCCACAGAAACATCAACAAAGACCCATATCAAGACAATTAGGAGTTCATTTAATACTGACATAATACCAACAGCCATTTTACATATCTCAGTTCCTTTCCCATCCAATTTCCCAGTTTTTCAACATGCACCAGATCAGATAACAGAGACCAAAGGCAACTCAGAGTGTCAGAATCTGTAGTAACTTCTCATGAGACTAGAGAGAAGTCCCCCACCAAAGACAACAAGCCAGTCAATGTAGGACAGCCTGATTTGTCCAGTCCTGAATATTCATTGTGTTTTGCCAGTGAAATCAACATGAGTACAGTGGTACTCAGAAAGCTCATGCACAAACATACAACACACCTGAGGAGTGACTTATGAACAAAACTAGTTGTTCTGTAATTTGGAGCATTGTTGTATACTACTGACACAAAGCTGAGATACCACTATTTCCATTTTGGTTCTTTGCCATGTGATATTCCAGAAGTATCTGACAACTATTCACCAGTTTATGTTTGGAGATCACTAAAGCATCTGACCTGACCTCATCACCAGAGGTAAACTGAATCTCCATATTGAGGGCTTTAGCAAGGGCACATGCAAATTGGGAAACCAATTCAGATCCATGGTCAGAGGTGATGTGGTTGGGGACACCATGCTTGGAGAGGACATTGGTTACAAAGAGTTGGGCAAGTTCCAAGGAGTTAATGGTATCATGGGTAGGAATGAATATGGCTTGCTTACTTGCATGGTCAACAACTACTAGGATGGCAGTGAATCCATTGGATTCCAGGAGCTGTTCATTGAAGTCCATGGGGATGGAGTCCCATGGTTGAGATGGTACAGGCAAGGGTTTGAGTAGACCAAATGGTTGGTGTCTAGGTGTTTTATTGCAACCACAAGTTGTGCAGGATTTAACATAGTGGCAAACAAATTCATGCATCTGTGGCCAGGTATAATTCCAGCAGACCAGCTCAAGGGTGCAGTTTTGGCTGAAATGACCTGCCAGGATATGATCATGGTGGTTCTGGAGGACACAAAGATGGAGATCCACAGAGTCCATGACATATATGTGATTGTCAAGGCATAGCATACCTGACTCATCCACAGACCACCAGGAGGAATTGGATGGGGAAGAGGCAAGGTGGAAGCCTTCTGAGATCATGGAATACATGGGTTGTGCTTGCTTGATATCAGATTGTAGGGTATCAATATCCATGATGGCACTAGCATGGAGTACCAGACCTTCCAGGAAGGTAGCATGGAGGGAGGCAGAGAGCTGTTCTTGAGTGAACACAGGGTGGAAATTATGAGGATTGACTTGAGCATATTGACTGTCCCTCTCTTTAGGGTAGACATCCCATTGTCTAGTGAGTGCATCCAGTTTTCCACCTAGTTTCCCCAGTTGGAACCAGATTACCAGGTTGAACTGGGAAAGGAATTCAGATTATTGTACTTGACGCTGAGTAAGGACCTTAGTAGTGGAGAAGTACTTGAGGTTCTTGTGGTTGGTGACAATGTCAATGGAGTCTGCAGAGCCTTCAAGGTAATGATGCCAGTATTTAAAGGCTACAAAAATGGCTAGAAGCTCTTTATCATGGGTATCATAATTGAGCTCAGCTCCATGGAGACTGTGGGACAAGAAGGAAATTGGGTGGATATCACCATCCTCAAGGTAGATGGAGAGGATGGCAGCAATAGCATAGTCAGATGCATCAGTTTCCATGACCAGTTGGCAGTCAGGAATCCAGTGGGTAAGGATATGGGCATGAGTGAATGCCTGCTTCAGCTCATTAAATGCAGCCAGGCAGTCATTGTTGAATTTCCATGGAATACCCTTGCAGGTGAGATGAGTTAAGGGCAAGACAATTTCACTATATTCATGGATAAAATGATGGTAAAAATTAGCAAAACCAAGAAATGATTGGATATCTTTAACCTTCTGCAGCACCAGCCAGTCAATAATGGCTTTAACTTTGTCTTCAGCCATGTGCAAGCCTTCAGGAGAGAGGATGTAGCCTAAATATTCCACAGAATCCCAGTGAAACTCACACTTGGATCCCTTGCAATAGAGCAAATTAGCTCATAGTCTGCATAGGACCTCACGTACATGTTCATGGTGTTCCATGCAGGGTTATTGGAGTAGATGAGGATGTCATCAAGGTAGACAACAACAGATATGTCAAGCATGTCAGAGAAGATTTCATTGACAAAGCATTGGAAGGCTGCTGGGGCATTGGTGAGTCTGAATGGCATAACACACCATTCAAAGGATCCATAACATGTCTGGAATGCAGTTTTCCATTCATCTCCTTCAGCTATGCAGACTAGGTGGTAGGCATGGCAGAGGTCAAGTTTAGTGTACAGGCATGCAGAGTGCACAGAGTCAAGAAGATCAGAGATTAAAGGAAGTGGATAATGGTCTTTTTTGGTTATTTTGTTCAAGCCATGGAAATCTACACAGAGCCTAAGTTCACCAGATTTCTTCTTGACGAAGAGAACTGGAGCTCCATGGGGGGAATGTGAGGGAGTGATGAAGCCATTACAGATATTATCATCAATAAATTCATGTAGGGCTTTGAGTTCAGATTCTGAGAGGGAATAGATGGGTCCAAGTGGGGGTGAAGTGCCTTCCTCAATATTGATTTTGAGGTCAAATGGGCAATGTTCAGGGAGTTTCTCAGATAGGGAATCACTGAATACATCGGCAAACTCAGATACTCCAGTGGGACATCAGATAAATCCACGGGGCCAGTGGAGACAGCCTGGCCACTAATACTTGGCAGAGAGGGTTGAAGGGTGTACTGTTGTGCACCTTCTTCTGTGCAAGCTCAGACAAAAGCAGCCATGGAAATAATAGATATCTTGGGTGAGACTGAAGCAGAGAATAATGGAATGGAGGGATAGGAATAAATGGGTTCAAAAGGTGGCGGAGTCCATTGGGATCTCAGAGTGGGACTGGATGGGAGTGGACCAGAAGGGTCCAGGCAAGCTGGCACTGCTGTGTCATCAGCCATGGGAGTGCTGGGGGAATGAGAAACACCAAATAGCTTTGGGTGGAAAATGATACTGTTCTCTGCCCAGTCAATCAACGGATTGAAGTGGGAGAGCCAGTTGTATCCCAGGACAAGGTTACAGGATGAATCTAGATGAGTGACATAGAAGTCAATGGGTAAGACATCTCCTGTCAGAAACTGGACAGGGAGAGTAATGGATTGGGAGATGTGAGATCCAGAGGAGCTGTCAAGGAGCTGAAGTTGTACAGGAGGGATGGAAGTGGTGGAGAGATTATGGTCCTCAATGTATTTGGAGTCAATGAAGCAGTGGCTTGAACCTGAGTCAATAAGAGCAAGAAAATGTAAGATAGTGGAAATAGAAGATCTGTCAGATTCCGATCCAGAATCAACTTTGGAGGATAGGGATACAGTGAAGGAATGGTTGGAAAGAGCGGCAGCATTGAGGGTGATGATCTCCATGGTGCAATGACAGTCAACACAACCCTGCCCTTGCATGGAGGAAACAGGGTTGCTCTCTATTTTTCCAACTCAACAGGAGCCAGCTCAATAGAGGCTGTGGTTTCAGCAACTTCAGCTGCATGGCCATGTGCTGCAGCCATGGCTTTTCGCTTGTTGCAGTCCTCAGTCTTGTGCTTGTTACCACAGATCATACAGAGATCATTCTTGCAGCGATGTTCCTTTTCCTCAGGTGTGAGCTTGCCATCCTTGCCAAGCTTGTCAGCATAGGGCTTCTTGGAGGTGCCTGAGGAATTGGAGGAGGATGAAGATCCCGAGTTGGATGGTTTTGGGGCTGTGGAGGAGTTGCCAGATTGGGAATTCTTGGATTTAGAGAAGGAAGAAGAGGAGGGATTAGAGGGCTTATCATGGTTTTCCCAGAAAATTTCAGCTTTCCGGGTCCAGTAGCTGGTGTCCAGCTCCTGGGCCAGATTGCGCATATTCTGTAGATTGTTAGGCTTACTGTGATGAGCCATGTCATCCTTGATTCATGGACAAAGTCCATGGTAAAAGGCATGATGGAGGGAATTGTCACCATATCCAATGATGGTGGCATGCTGGTTAAAATGGACTATATACTTCATAATCCAGTTGCTGTCTTGCATGCAAAGATTTTCCAGTTCATCTTCAGCATCTCTGATGGCATCAAATGGGCCAAAGTTATTCCGGAGTTCTGCAAGGAATGCAGTATAAGAATGGGTCCAGGCTGGGGGATTGAGGCAGTTGGGTTGGAGAATGTCTGGTTCAAACCAGTCAAGGGCAACTCCAGACAGGTAGGAAATGGCATAGTTGACTTTAGCAGCATCTGCCCAAAAAGCTTCCAGTTGGTCATTAAAGTTCAACTGGAGGGAGACAATGAAGGCCTTTAGTTTCTGTGGGTCTGCACCATCAAAGGTGTCAGGTTCCTTAACCTTTGTACAGACTGGACATTGTAGAGGATTATTGAACTGATTGGTTAACCCACGGATTAAATTCATGAAGTCAGCAAGAAGCTGGGCCTCATTGTTGGGATTGTTGGGAGGATTAGGAGGGTTAGGAGGATTGGGAGGGTTGCCACCTGGTCCACCTGGTCCACCGGGACCGCCTGGTCCTCCAGGGCCACCTGGATTTGGTGGGCCACCTTCAGGTTGGCGATCTCAGCCCCACAGAAGTGGATTGCAGTTGCTGGGAGTGTCTGGCTCATCATCACTATTGTCACTGTCGTCGTCATCCTGACCTTTGAGGGTGGAGGCAAAATCTGCCTTGTTGACAGTTAGGTGACGATGTCAGACATGACCATGGCCATTGGCAGGGGTAGTGGAATTGGAAAAGGGGTTGGGGGATTCCAGGTTGAATTCTGATTGGCAGGCTGTGAAGCCACTGTGGGTGTAGGTTTCCCTATGAGAACATTGTGAAGGGGCAGAGTCCGCACCAAACAAATCTTCATCTGGTTTGGAGGCAGAGGCCAGGATATTGGCCATGGAGTAGCATGGACGGGTTTCATCCAAGGTGGAGGTTTCAGCTTGTTCAAGGATTGTAGTTGACATGTCTACTAAATTCAACTCAAGGGGTTGAGTTTGAATATACTGTTAGGATCATGCCAATAGAAGATAAGATGGCATGCATGTAGTAGAGTCTGTGGAGTGTGTGTGCCCTTGGCAAAGCTATTAGCAATGTCACCCTTGGGTCGAGGGCTGAAGTGGATTGTGGATAGAGTCCACAGAGTTGATACTATTGGGATCAAGGGTTAATTCCACAGAGTTGGAGTCTGTGGAATATGGTAGAAGTTAGAGAATGAGGCTTGAAGGCCAAGAGAGAGAGTATTGGGCTGAACCAAGATGATATTTCAACTGAGCTATGTACTACTAGAGCTATGGTATAATACTAGGGCGGAGTCCATGGAATTGGGGTCTAGGTAATGGAATCTGGAATAGTCTGTATCCAGAGGAGTTGAGGAAACCCATGGACTCCAATATAACACCTATTTGCTACCATAATGGAGTCTAGATATGATAAATGAATTATATGAAATTAGTAGTTGAAATATGAAAGGAATTTGATAAGGAAGAATGGAGAGCAGAGTCTGTGGAGTCTGGTTGGGGTATGCAATTGGTCTTGAATTCAATGGCCACGGATTCCACAGCATGATCGTTACAGGGGCTCATACAATCCTTGGTTTGTGTGAAAGGCCGCCTTCCATTTGTCCCCTTCTTTCATTCAGACATTGTTGTATCCCCATCGGATGTCCAGCTTGGTGAAGTATTTGGCTCCCTTGAGTCAGTCCATCAATTCCCCTATGAGCGGTAATGGGTAATGGTTTTTGATGGTGATCTTGTTTAGTTTTCAGTAGTCCTGTATGGGGCATAGCTGTCTGTCCTTCTTTTTGATGAAGAAGAAGGGGGATGCCATTGGCAACTTTGAGGGCTGTATTCTTCTGGTGGCTAGGTTTTCTTCCAGGAATTTATTGAGCTCCTCCTGTTCGTTTGGGTTGAGTGGGTATACCTTGCAATCGAGTGAGGCATCAGCTCCTGGTATTAGTTCAATGGCATAATCTCACAGCTTTCGGGGTGGTAATTCATCAAAGTCTTCCTTGGAGAATACGCTGTCATAGTCTTGCAGCCATTCCAGCACCATCTCTTCGTAGGTCTTCTTCTCCTTTTTCTGGTTGGCTCAGGCAGCTAGGTCATTGGCTTTGGTCCCAGCCGCTCGTAGGTGGATCTCCTCCTGCATGTCTATCATCAGGATCTTGTCTCCCTCTTCATACTCTTCCCATCGCTCTCTGGGGTCTTCGTCAGGTTTGGGGAAGCTACTCCCTTGACACCAGCAGCAGGAGAAGGCGAGCTTCCCCTTTTCCCAGTCTACCTCCAGGTTGTGTCTCTTCAACCAGTCATGCCCCAGGAAGATGGTCCCAGTGCCTAGGTTGGTGATGGCGAATTCCATCCTTTCTTTGTGTTCCCCTATCCTTACCCTGGCTTCTACATATTCTTCGATGTTCCCTTCTTTGTTCCTTGTTCTGTCAGCATTGTATACTGGTATTGAGAAGGTTGCCTTCCTGGTGTTTAGACCATTCTGTCAGATGTAGGCTTTATCAATGGTGCTGTGGGTGCAGCCACTGTCGACTAGGGCATTGGTGGTGAAGGTTTCCTTTGTGTCTGTGGTTTCCAGCTGTATGCGAATGTTGATGGCCTTGCTGTCCCTTCCTTGGATGTGTCATGGGGCTTGATGCAAGTCATGTAGCCAGTAGATAATGTTATTGTATCGTTTGCAGTGGAACTCCTCAGGTCCTACTATGTCTGCTACCATGTTGTCATCTACCTTGCCTTGTCACCTCAGGTGTACCCAATCCTTCAGTATAGCCACCTGCTCTGAATGGGTCTTGGCATCCCTGACCTTCTGCTGTGTCCATTCCGCCATGAAGGGTTTTATCCATCTCCATACAATTGGCTGTCTTCGGGGTCAGGGTTCGCCTGCGGCATCTGTCCAGTAGCAGTCATCATTGAAGATTTGGATTCTGTTGGTGGAGGGCGAGCCTAGGATGTGGGTGGTATCACTCACTGTTGGGTCATCTTGAAAGGGCATGCAGGCCCCCATTTGGCCCTCATCACTAGTCGAGGTAGTGGTCTTGCTTTTGCTCACTGGGATGCTTGTGACCAGTGGGGGTTGGGGAGCATGCTCAGCTCCTGAGGCTTCTTCAGCCTCACTGTTGGCTGTGCTGTAGTCACCCTCAGTCAGGGTCACTGTGGTCTTACCCACTACAGGAATTCGTTGAGGGTCTATGGTACTGGGAGTCGATCCTGCACTGGTCAAGCCTTCTGGGACAGTACTCAGTGTGCTGGGGCTACCTGGGACGGTCAATAGCAAGGGTGTTGTCTCCTTGTAGGGGCCCTGCTTTGAGTGCACATCTGTCAGTGGTTCCCCTCTGGGCGTTGATGAGGTGGTCAGATGGTTTAGTGATCTCCAAACATAAACTGGTGAATAGTTGTTGGATACTTCTGGAATATCGCTGTACGAAGAACCAAAATGGAAATAGTGGTGTCTCAGCTTGGTGTCGGTATTACAGAACAACTAGTTTTGTTCGTAAGTCACTCCTCGGGTGTGTTGTTTGTTTGTGCACGAGCTTTCTGAGTACCTCCATACTCATGTTGATTCCACCAACAAAACACTATACATATTCGGTACTGGATGAATCAGGCTGTCCTACATTGACTGGCTTGTCGTCTTTGGGGGGACTTCTCTCTAGTCTCATGAGAAGTTACTACAGATTCCGACGCTCTGAGTCGCCTTTGGTCTCTGTTATCTGGTCTGGTGTGTGTCATAAAACTGGGAAACTGGATGGGAAAGAAACTGGAATGTGTAAAACATCTGTTGGTATTATGTCAGTATTAAATGAGCTCCTAATCGTCTCAGTATGGGTCTGTGTCAATGTTTCTGTAGCTATGGTGGTGCAATAGCAGGTCTTGTCTTTATTTCTGGTCTCCTCGGTTTTATCTGTTTATGTCTCAGCTTTATCTGTGACAATTCTGTTCACCCTAATTCCTATAAACTGTCAATCTCTGTCAAACTATACTTTGTTTCCTTTGTCTGGCCCTATCTCTTGTCAAACCAATTCCTATAACTGGTCAATACTATTTCCTGTGAAGCTCACAATAGAGCTGCCCTATATCTGTCAATCTGTCAATATTAAATCTGTTCAAAACCTATCCTTGCAACACTCGCAATAGAGCTGCCCTACAACTATCCAATACTATTCATCTGCTCTTGACACCCAAATGGGTTTGCTAATGTCTTGTGAAAATGAAAACTGTTAAAACTAATCTGATCTTGTGAAATTGAAGCTAATTCTTTCCTATAAAACTAAAAGAGGTGAGTACTGCATGGTTATCACTTACTAACACTGAGCAAATGCCAGTAATGAAGTAAAACAATGATGAGAGTCAAGGTTTTAGGTCAATGGATGGTGGTGAAGCATCTCAGCTTTAACTACATCAAGCTTGGCTTTGTGGCGAATGAAATTGCTATTAAATGTGTACTATCAGTATTGTCGAAGCTGGGTGAGTTACTGAGGTAAACGAGTCGATGTGTGTATGTGGGGGAACAGAATAGAGGAAGTAACTAGTGTACAGTATGAAATTACCGTGTTTATATAGTAAGATATAAATAAAATGGCATCCTTGTGGTATATCTGAAGGGCTATGTGTTAGCATATGTGTTTCTGACCTTCTGACTATACAGCAGGTCTTGTGCGTTGTCTTATTCATGTCTGCACCTTTGATTTTCATAGTTCCGGCATTAGATTATGCCTTATTCATAGTGTCGGAGTTGAGAATACTCGTTGGAAATGACTGAGTACCACCAAAGTATCATGTGCATCGATGTCTCATGGTTATACAGCAATAACCAATTAATTCCAAAGTTGCCAAAGGGTGTTCATGCTGCAGAAATCATCAAATTGCTGTGATGAAGCCCCTATGATTGCCAGATCAATGTTGAGAAGCTCTGCTCACGTGGCTGCACCTGTGCGCTTTGATGCGGCAATGCCGGAGATGTTGGCAATGTGCTCTAAGTCCTATTGTGGTAATAGCGGTGCTAAATCTGCAGCTTTAGGTCAAAAATGGAGTTTTTGGAGTATTGCCAAGGTATTGGCATCAGGAAAGCATCGGAAAAGCCCTATAAAGTATATATGGGCTTGTGTGGAATCATTGGTTTGCTGAAAGTCCGCTAAAGGGATAAATCCACGAAATTGGAGCGTACAGAGCCCTGAGGCTCATCAGCGTATCTGGACCCTGCACCCTCCAAGAAGGCATGCATCTTCGGCCCTCATTGTCCTGTAGGGCAGTTGGGGTAGTGGTTGATTCGGTTTTGGTTTTGCACTTGTCAACAGTCAAGAGGGAATATTTATTACTTGTTCCTACAGACAAATCAGTATTTAAGCATCCAGTGCAAGTGCTTACTCTGATCCTTCCCACCAGTCCAGACAAATCTACTCACCGGCAGCGTCTTTTACCTCCTCAACCTTGGTAGTTGCCGCTAACTTCTCATCTTCTTCACACATCTCCTTCAGGATCATTCATATGTCTTGTTGATTGAAGCCCCCTTTCTTGGGGCACTTCTTGGTGATATGGCCCTTCTGGCCACAATGGAAACACTTTCCTTCACTTCACAGTTTGTCGATATCCATGGGCTTGCCCTGGCCCCTGTAGGTCATTCCAGTTCTGGTCTTGGTTTCTGATACTGCTGGGGTGCTGGTCGAGGCATTGGGCCTAGGGTTCTGGGGCTTGGCTGTGGCTGGGGCAGGTCTTCTGGTCATCATGGAGCATTGGAGTCAGAAATTAAAGTCCATGTGGAAGACTCGTTCCTTCCATGCATTGTAAGTGTCAGGGACGGCCATGTCGCTCTTGTAGATCGCTTCTTGGCTGCTGGTGCAGATCACCTTCTCGATCTGGTGCTTCATGAGGTCGGGGTTAGTCCACACCCCTGCCTCCTGTGCTAACTCTTCAAACTTCTGGAAGAAGAGTTCGCTGTCAGGGTAGTGTGACTGCTGGAGCTTCTCCCATTGGGCCCACTTGAGTCGTGCATTGGACTCCTTCCAGAATTGTTGGATAGTGGCTGCTTTGAAGGTTTCATAGTCCAGGAAGTAAATGCACCCATTCGTCACCAGGGTGGGTTGTTGCAGGTGCCACCAGGTGAGGGCCTCCTTCTCGAAGCAGTGATGCAGAAGACCACCTTGTGGAGGTGGAACCAGAAGTAGTCATTGTGAATCTCAAAGTATAGTTCACATTGATTGAAGAAGCATTGTATGTCCATGGTTTCTCCCTTGAAGGGGTCTGGCTCCTTGGCAAGCTTGGGTTTGAGGGTATCCCAGGGCCCAGCACCTCCTGCTGGTAAGTTCCATGTGCCGGGTGGGGGTGGTGGTGGGTTTGTTGGGTCTGGGAACCATGGCAAGGGGTACCCTGGTGTGGGTTGTCCATCTGGTCCTGGTGCTGGCAGTGGTGCTGCTCCGCCTCTGCTGCCTCCTCCATGGTGTCCTCCCCCACCTCCTCTGCCTCTGCTGCCACCTCCTTGTGGTGTGGGGCCAGCTCCTCCTGGCGTGTGTCCTTGCAGGGGTGCTGCCACCCCTTCAGCTGGTATTATGATGGCTGGGCCTGCATCAGCTCCTGTGAAGGGCTTGGCATACAGAGGGCCCAGACTCAGTGGTGATATTTGGCTAGCCCCTTCAGGGGGTGTCAGGGGTGGTTGCCATGGACTTTCTATGTGTTGCTCCAGGTCTGTCCAGAGTGCTGGTATCTCCATGGGGTTATCTGGGTGTTGATTGTTCCACCAGTTCACTGCTCTGTTCCTGGAGTCTACTTCTAGGATCCAGTTGGCATAGTCCAACTGTCCATGCTTCTTCACAGTTAGGTAGTGGTTACCAGAGTCCCCTGCCTTCCAGGAGAACTCTTCTATCATTCTTTCAGCCATTTCTGCCTGTAACTCTTCAAACATGGACCCCTGCCCTACTTCTATTTCTGGGGTGGGTTCCCTTGGACTACAATAGGAACTCCCTGAACCTTTGGACCCTAGGTTTGATTTGGTCTCTCCATCCCTGGTAGTACTCACTTGGTCGTCTTGGTAGACCAAGGGTCCTGCCGGGGCATGGTAGGGGTCCATAGATGTGGGAGGTTTCAGAGGTGGTGGTGCTGACAAAGGAAGGGGTGGCCAGGGAAGCAGTGGTGGTAGAGGGTTCATGGGTGGTGTTGCTGATGTTGGGGGTTGATCGTATGGGGTATGGGCTCTGGATGTGTGCCCAATCCTCTCTGGAGCTCATGCGGGAATGGCTGGTGCTTTCCCCTTGAATGCTGATGTTTCTGGTTTGGGAGGACTGGGTGTAGAAGAGGGCACTCGAAAGCATCTCCTGGGCTTCCCTATCCCAAGAGCGCTTGAGACATAGGAGGCGATGGTCCACTTGGACTTGGTAGAAGAAGGGGGGCAGGATTGGGTTAGGGAGGCATCTTGTCATGCTTCGGATGTGCTGTTCTTGTCTCCTGAGCCTCTTCTTGTGCTCATGTTCAATGACGAAGAAGAGGATAAGGGAGAGCAGTATGAGGATGAGGAAGAAAAGAAATGCATTGTTGCTGGTAGTCATGGATAGAGTTGGTTTCCTGACCCTTAAGCAAGTAGTGTGGATTTAGCAAGAGAGCAGGTAAAAGCTCAGACTAAGTGTCAGGGTCCAACTTAACCAACAATTATCAAATGGCCTGGCTGTCTCGCTTTCAGACAATCACCTTGTGGTACTGTGAGTAAGAGTTAAGTATGTTATGTGGAGCAGAGAGACTAGTTCTCAAGTGATTGAGTTAAGACTGCTGTCTATTGACTTTAGTCTGAGCTGGGGTTCTACCTTCCTAGCTAGAGGTCCTTATATACTGGCTACAGTACCTAAATAGGGGGTCCTGCCCATTGTGAGTCATCTCTGGTCTGTTAACAGTGTGTTAGCCTGCCATCCTTAGATAAGATAGTGGATGAGTTCATGATAAATCCTTGTACATATCATGAGCGAAGAATTTGAAAAATTGGGTAGCAGAGATGGGAAGGGGGAACCCTAATAGTGAACCTAGACTTTGCATGAATGGTAAGAAGCCTCATGGATTTGACAAATTTTCAGAGGAAAAGAATTACAGTATTTCCACATGTTCAATAAGGTGTATCAGACAGATATTGAACATGAATGTTCACAGCGAGTGCCTATCATCTACAGGGATGGTGGACAAGAGGCAGTCTCTTAATCACCCTTAGAATTCAGAGCAAATGGTTGCAGAGACTTGTTGCTGGTGGGTTATTTGTTCAAGAGTGGAGTTAGGTTTTGCAGTAATACAATCTAGAGCAATCTAATGCACCAAATGAACCTTTGAGCAACAGGTTTGTCTCCAACATAAAACAGCATCACTATCATGGAAACGCCCAGCAATCTGACTGCCAACAAACAGATTGCCAACCATCCCTTCAAGTTGATGTCATTGTACATCTATGCAGGCAATCATCAGCATACCGATTTACACTCACAAGACAAGAAAGAATGAACCTGACCACCGATGACGGGTCCAACTGAAGGAAGGATGAGCTAGGAGAAAGGCAGAAACAAACAAACATACCTGTTGTGCTGATTGCCATATGCCAGATTGAAAGCTCCATAGATGTGGGCATCTAGATAAACAAGATTAGACTCACAAGCACAGGTGAAAGAAGCAATGAATAGCACCAGGTACCCATTTATGGTCATCACAACATACCATGGCACAGAGCAAACCAATGAAATGATGATGATGACAACGGAGGGGCCTCAAACATCTGCTAGCCAACCCGAGAGCAGTAAGACTATGATTTGATCAGACCTTAGGACTACATGCACACAACAATGAATGATACACTGTGAAACAACATTGACTTGAAGTGAAGACCCTTGAGAACAAATTTAGATAAGGTTTGTAAGAATTTGTGTCAATGCTCGATAGATGTCATGCTGTTGTGGATGGATTGAATTTGCTCAAGGTCGTTTAGATGATTTAGATGTTAGTGCATGAGTGAAATAGACATTTTCGACATTGCATCAATCTTCAAGTTAATGGCAGTGACATGTGCATGATTCACAATCCTGAGATTTTGGAACTGCTCTTCATATAAATTTTGGTTAGAAAAACACAAGTGTCATTTAGGTGTCAATACTCACCAGCCTGAGCTCCTGCTGGGGACCTTGCCCCGGTAGGCATTCAGAATTGGATGTTGAATGAATGTATGCATGGTAGGGAAAGAAGAAATGATTGTCCCTTGGAATTCCAGTCTGTCGATCAATCTGCTTTTGGTTTTCACCCCCCATGTCATCAGCAATCCAGTGCTCTGCTCAACATCCCAATTTAAACTGGTACTCGTATTTGCGCACTTAACCCTGTTCATCTGGCGCAATCACTGCATCCTACATTCATGTGAAAAGACTGGCCCAATGGTGCAACCACAGCTAGAGAAAAGTCGGAAAGTTGCTGTGATACCCAGAAGTGCATTCATAGCCCTTCTGTTGTGAGGAACATTTACATACAATATATATGCTTTATTGGCTTTCCACACATATCTTTCATCTCAGTTACTTTCAATATGTAATGCTAGAGAACATTCCTTATCATTGGTTCTTTTGCACACATGAATTATCTGATATGTCTAATAGCAGCTGGGGGCTGTACATACCCTTTACTTGGTAGCAACTTTCTTCTATATCAGAGAGAGACTTATGTGCAAAGGTCTTTAAGCATATCTGATGTTTGGTAATATAGCTCTATAATGTTGTATACGAACTGTTGCGTTAACAAACCTGGTGACTGTGGCAATACTCAATTTGCTACAACCTCGGCCCCACTTGGTTCTCATAATTTGGTGATAAAGCATGGCCAACAAAACATCCAGAAATATTATTCCTCAAAAACAGTGGTCCCTCTGCAAGAGTGCAAGTATCTGTGGTGGAGAACGGGGCTCTGTTCAGTTTGAGGATAAAAGGTGCTGTAGAGTACAGGAGTGTTTGAATTCGGCACACTAGAGTTTTGCTGTGACAGCATATAAGATGGTGCAGCCAGAGGAAATGGCTGCTCAAACTTGGTGGATGGGAAAGATATAGTGAGACAAGGATTAGCATGGAAGGGAGGGGAAGAGGAAGGTGCACATACTGACAGTTACCCCTGTAATTTGTCTAAATGGAATTACATGTCAGAAGCATAGATCTTCTCCATGAGCCAAGCCAATGCCCAAAGCATGTTGATCTGTTTGTTTGCAAAACTGATCTGGTCAGACCTCTCCTTGACCATGGACCACAATGACACTAACACTCTCACCAATAACTAAGCCTCAGGCAGGCTGAGAGAAAAATGTGCTCACCTATTTGCACTTGCACTCACCATATTGCGATCATTTGCACTCATGTCACATGTGACATGAGCCTGTGAAACTTACCTAATACAAAATTTTGGCATGGTATTCTGAGTATTTCTTCAAGTTTTTCCTAACATATGACATGTATATATATTAGTTAGTTCCATTTTTGGATAATCTGCTATTATATATGTGACACTTTGTATGCATACTGTTTTTCTCATATTATCATAATCATTGTTCTATAGAATATCTATATGATATCTACAGGTAATATATCTCCCATTCGGCTATCATATGTATGAATACAACCTATTTATGATGTCTACAGAGCCTGACCATAGATGTAGGCTTATATATTTACAAGTTGTACATGAAAAAGGATGCATTCACAATGATATTATATTAAAGGTATGCAGACATTTATTTAGCTGTGATTGCCTAATACAGTAACTAATATACTAGTAGTATAGAATTAATCAGTACAAGGTTAAGTGTGTGTGCAGAAAAGTACATCATTTGTGGAAAACACCTTAGTGAATGCTAGTGTGACAGAAACTGTCACACTAGTGCTCCCCATGTGAGCACAAGCATGTGATCAGTGTGCTCTCCTTGCACTCTCCCATCTATCTCCGATCAATGCTGGATTATTTGTGCTCACAAGTGAGCACTAACACTCAAAAAGGAACATGCTAAACTTTATTTTGGAGGTGGGAAAAGTGGAATTGACTCAAATTAAATTTATTGGTGGCTCACCAAGGCTCACCTGCCTTGTCTAGGTATAGAATTTATTGATGAAGTATGATATTTTTCATAGTGAGCACTAATGGTAAGGCAAAGAGTGCTAATGATGAACCAATCAAGTGCTAATGATGAACCAATCAAGTGCTAATGATGAACCAATCAAGTGCTAATGATGAACCAATCAAGTGCTAATGATGGTTCCTGAGAATGCAAATGAGCACATGAGTGCAAGTGAGTGAGCGCATTTTTCTCTGTGCCTGCCTCAGGCCCAGCATCTCTTGCTGTTGCCTCACTTGTTGTTGCCATCGTTGATACTGTCCTCACCATCATCAAGTCCACTCATTGAGCTCCACCATCTTTGAGCATGATATCAAGCCCATCTCATCAACCCTGCCATCAATGTACTTGAATCCCCACTACCTATTCTGCAGAAAGAGCACAGAGAGCCCCATTCCATTAACATTCCATCTGTCCTCGACTTTGCTGCTGCAACCCTGGTAGATTCGTATGCAGGTGATGTTGACATCAAAGTACTTGCCCCAGGTGCCAGCCTGCTTGTGAGCTGCAGTCCATCTCCCAGGGCCTTCGCCAATCTTGTGTCTTTTACTGATGCAAGAGAATTTGTGCTGGGAGGCTGGAAAACTACTGAATATTTCAATCTTATTCAATTGGCACCAAAACTTTGGGCATTTTTGTACAACGATTGATGTCAACAAATTTTTCCATTCTTGGAGTCATGTTGAGATCACTTCAGGTACTCTCTGTGTCCTCACCAAGTTTTATGCATAGCTTGGTGCTACCTTCATTGAAGGATGTCACACTCACAACAACAGAATACAGAGTACAATGTCCTGTGGGTGTGCTGAGTGCTGTGCCTTATCAATGTTGACTGGACTGGTGGTCTTATGAGTGTCCTACAGGTTCTGCCTAGTCTGTAAATTTTCAATATTCATTTCAACAGGTGGGAAGATGAATACAACACTATAATGAAGCTTCCTGTAACAAGATTGTCTGAGGCAAAGCTCATAGATGGTTCAGTTCATCCTTCCATGGTGCCATCCTTGCAAATCCTTGTAACAATCATGCCGTGGACCCCATGGCCATTGACTTCAAGACCAATCGCATACCCCAACTGGACTCTGCCAGACTCTGCTCTCCATTCTTCCTTATCAAATTCCTTTTATATTTCAACTACTAATTTCACATAATTGATTTATCATATCCAGACTCCATTATGGTAGCAAATAGGTGTTACATTGGAGTCCATGGGTTTCCTCGACTCTTCTAGATACAGACCATTCCAGACTCCATTACCTAGACCCCGATTCCATGGACTCCACTCTAGTATATAAACCATAACCCTAGTAGTACATACCTCAGTTTGAATATCATCTTGGTTCAGCCCAATACTCTCTCTCTCAGCCTTCAAGCCTCATTCTCTAACTTCTACCATATTCCACAGACTCCAACTCTGTGGAATTAGCCCTTGATCTCAGTAGTATCAACTCCACAGACTCCATCTGCAATCCGCTCCAGCCCTTGACCCAAGGGTGACGTTGCTAATAGCTTCACCAAGGGCACACACACTCTGCAGACTCTGCTATGTGCATTCTGTTGATGAGGTGTTCAGATGGTTTAGTGATCTCCGAATGTAAACTGGTGAATAGTTGTCGGATACTTCAGGAATATCGCCATGTGAAGAACCAAAATGGAAATAGTGGTGTCTCAGCTTGGTGTTGGTATTACAGAACAACTAGTTTTGTTCGTAAGTCACTCCTTGGGTGTGTTGTTTGTTTGTGCACAAGCTTTCTGAGTACCTCCATACTCATGTTGATTCCACCAACAAAACACTATACATATTCGGTACTGGACGAATCAGGCTGTCCTACATTGACTGGCTTGTCGTCTTTGGGGGGACTTCTCTCTAGTCTTGTGAGAAGTTACTACAGATTCCGACGCTCTGAGTTGCCTTTGGTCTCTGTTATCTGGTCTGGTGTGTGTCATAAAACTGGGAAACTGGATGGGAAAGAAACTGGAATGTGTAAAACATCTGTTGGTATTATGTCAGTATTAAATGAGCTCCTAATTGTCTTGGTATGGGTCTGTGTCGATGTTTCTGTGGCTATGGCAGTGCAATAGCAGGTCTTGTCTCTATTTCTGGTCTCCTCGGCTTTATCTGGTTATGTCTTGGCTTTATCTGTGACGATTCTGTTCACCCTAATTCCTATAAACTGTCAATCTCTGTCAAACTATACTTTGTTTCCTTTGTCTGGTCTTATCTCTTGTCAAATTGATTCCTATAACTGGTCAATACTATTTCCTGCAAAGCTCACAATAGAGCTGCCCTATATCTGTCAATCTGTCAATATTAAATCTGTTCAAAACCTATCCTTGCAACACTCGCAATAGAGCTGCCCTACAACTATCCAATACTATTCGTCTGCTCTGGACACCCAAATGGGTTTGCTAATGTCTTGTGAAAATGAAAACTGTTAAAACTAATCTGATCTTGTGAAATTGAAGCTAATTCTTTCCTATAAAACTAAAAGAGGTGAGTACTGCACAGTTATCACTTACTAACACTGAGCAAATGCCAGTAATGAAGTAAAGCAATGATGAAAGTCAAGGTTTTAGGTCGATGGATGGTGGTGAAGTGTCTCGGCTTTAACTACGTCAAGCTTGGCTTTATGGCAAACGAAATTGCTATTAAATGTGTACTATCAGTATTGTCGAAGCTGGGTGAGTTACTGAGGTAAACGAGTCGATGTGTGTATGTGGGGGAATGGAATAGAGAGAGTAACTGGTGTACAGTATGAAATTACTGTGTTTATATAGTAAGATATAAATAAATGGTGTCCTTGTGGTATATCAGGAAGGCTATGCATTAACATATGTGTTTCTGACCTTCTGACTATACAGCAGGTCTTGTGCATTGTCTTATTCATGTCTGTGCCTTTGATTTTCATAGTTCTGGCATTAGACTATGCCTTATTCATAGTGTCAGAGTTGAGAATACTCATCGGAAATGACTGAGTACTGCCAAAGTATCATGTGCATCGATGTCTCATGGTTATACAGCAATAACCAATTAATTCCGAAGTTGCCAAAGGGTGTTCGTGCTGCAGAAATCATCAAATTGCTGTGATGAAGCCCCTATGATCACCAGATCAATGTCGAGAAGCTCCGCTCACATGGCTGTGCCTTTGCACTTTTATGTGTCAATGCCGGAGACGTTGGCAATGCACTCTAGGTCCTATTGTGGTAATGGTGGCACTAAATCTGTGGCTCTAGGTCAAAATTGGAGTTGTCAGGGTATTGCTGAGGTATTGGCATTGGGAAAGCATCAGAAAAGCCCTATAAAGTATATATGGGCTTGTGTGGAATCATTGGTTTGCTGAAAGTCTGCTAAAGGGATAAATCCACAAAATTGGTGCGTACAGAGCCCTGAGGCTCATCACCGCTCCAGCCCTCGACCCAAGGGTGACGTTGCTAATAGCTTCGCCAAGGGCACACACACTCTGCAGACTCCACTACATGCATTCCATCTTATCTTCTATTGGCATGATCCTAACGATCCTCCATTTCATCCTCAATAATGTCAAATATAGCCACCTCTCTTTCCTTGATTCTACTTTTGTGAACATGGTTGCCTCCCAGTTACATCATCTGTTTGAACCTCATCTCACAGAACTGAACCTGTCAGTTTCTGTTGGAAGCAGATGGGATTGGGATTTTACTGACAAGGACAAAATGGCATTGTGGAGTTTTGAAGATGAAGGACTTGAGCTAGCGTTTAATCTATACAATCAACTCTGAAGAATATAACTCTGATCTAGATGATGGGATGACTGAAGTTGACTCTGAATCTGAATGATATGCCGAGTTACACTTTATGTTATCACCCAAATGCCAAATCATGTACTTCTTACTCAAATTGTCTGCTTGTGTCAATCCAATATCACATGAAATCATATATACTAGGTCATAAGGTCTCTACACTGCATTTTTCTGACATGGTGGGCACATTTCAATGAAGCAAGATCATGAATGGCAAACTCCTCTGAAGAAAGCCCATGTGTTACATGAGAAACAGTGAGCAATTCATAAACAGAGAGAACGACAAAGTAGCTTGAAATGAACCGCATGTTCCCAAGTAATGGGGAGATATCTGCAAGCATACCATTTGATAGTATTGCAGTGCTCAAAAAAGCCAAGACAAATACATGGTCTCAAAAGGGTTGAATAAACTGCGCAGCCTGAGCTCAGAAGAAACTCCTATCAAATGTGACGAGAAATATATGAAAATTACACTTGTAGAGTACTCTGGTGAATAAAAGAGAGATAATGTCAATATAATCCTAAACAGACCATCACATCATATATCACAAGAAGTAAAAAGAATTTCATGTTCACCTACATATGCTGTGAGGTCAGAGCTGACTCTACCATGTGTGACAGATGATGAAGTGACCTCCCAAGTTTGCTAAGCTACAGTTTGGGCCCCATTGTAGAGGCTCATATCATGCGACTCCATTCCAACCTTGTCCATGAAAGGGAGGCATGTTGAAGAGATATGTTGTACTACTTCTTTGGTGTGTTTTGTCAGTGTAAAGAGCATGATAATGCATCCATTATGCCACATGGGGTGGTGGTAAACTCAAAACTCATATTGTTGCTGTGTCAGTCAACTTGTGTCATGCCTGAGGTCTGATCTCCTACTTGTAATCAGTGGGGGAACATTGCCAGAAAATGTTGTCATCTTGAAAGCTACAGGAAAGATTAACTGTGTCATACCTCATCATCTTCATTGAAGAAGAGAATAGACATGCTCAGAAAGTGGCATCTCGTCCATACAAGGGGGTCCCAGGAATTGATCCCATGACCAGGGGTTAGGTAGGTAGTTTGGTCTGGATGGGTGAAAATAATTGTTTTACACCCTCTATTTTTGGCCCAATTTGGATGATACCATCCTCAGAATGCTGTTTTTAGACCAATTCTTGTAAAAATATAGGCTCTTGTACCTAATTCAGCTGTCATTTGTGCTTTTTGGAATGTCACTGGTAACAAATGGATGTGGCAATGATGTCATACACAAGTATATATGGAGGGACTCTGATGACATACTTACTATTATATCATATCATTATATATATGGAAGGCTACCTGCTATATATGGTAGTGTGCCTGATTATGTAGTTAGTTAGTTCGAGCCAGACCCTTGAAATGGTTTTTTTATACCCCCAGTCATGGAATGAAATCCCAGGACCCCCTTGCATCCATACAAAGTTTTTTGAGACCTGAGCTGTGTATTTGTCAAAGAGAAATTTGGTGTTGATCAAGTCCTGATTGTGGGTGATTGAGAAGAATTGAATTTGAGTTGTTACCTGATTAAGCAATTTGTGACTCGAAGTATGCCTTGTGTCAATTGGATCTCCAAGGGGTCATATTTGGCATGTGTGACAGATGCATCCTGAATCCAAGTCTCCTCTAACTATCACCTTCCTCTGCTGGCACCTGTATTGATGATAGTACTTTGTTCAAGCCAATCTTGTCTTTAGAAGCTAGGACATCTGTGAGGCAGTGGTCAGGTGTTCTCTATCCCTCCCTACACTTACAGTCAATAAGCATGCCAATTATGACCATCTGGCATTACTGAACCCACATTTAAAGACTTGTTCTAGCCACACCTGGCAGCCCTCTTTAACTAGAATGCAAAGAAGATGGGGAACTCTGAGTCCTTTGTATCCCAAGGATAATAGGTGTCTAACAGGCATTGTACAATTGGATGCAGTTCTATCTACAATGTAAATTATAATGATATTGAAGAGAGAACAATTTTGTTGGTGGCTGGAATTCAGCCAGTACATATCAAGGTCATCAAATTCTGAGTCCTTGTGACTTAGTCTTTAGTGTGCAAAAGTCCTTTTTGAAATTTACCTAAAATGATAGATTGATAGCTGGATGTTTTCAGAATAGATAACAGCTGATAACAAACAATGCCAATATGCCATATGCCTTATATAGAATATAATTTGTATATATTTCCTTTTTTACTGCATCTTGTGATTTCCTCTGAACTGCCGAGATGCCAAACTCATTGGGACAGGATTAATTTCAAATATATTTCCTTTTTCTGGTTTAAAAAAGACAGTAATTGCCATAGAATTTGATTTATATTTGCCGATATGCTGAACTCATTGGGGCAGGATTAATTTCAAAATACTTTCCTTTTTTTGCTTTAAAAACCATGGATTATAATTTGATTTATTTTGTGAACTCACTGATTCTTGTCGACAACAATTTCACCTCTTCAAGAATAAGGATATTGTGTTAGACCCAAACTTCACATGACTCTAACAATGACAAACACCAGTTACTTCATGTTCAAGTATTCCCAGTGAAGCCACTTGCTAGCATAGGAGTCAGGCTAAGTCTTTGCTCATTGGCTTATAGCGGCAGGTTGAGCACAGAGTAAGTTGGTATAATATAACTTAGCTCGAAGGCTGGTTTGTACCAGTGAGAGCTGTCCTACTTAAATATACAGTTCATATACTACTGTTGTACATTGTATCCTGATGGTGTTTGTCCATTGAGAAGTGGCCAGTAGTATCACATGGGTGTTGAAGAAGTTCAAAGACGGTAAGTAGAAAGGGAAGTCCTGTTTGGGCGAGTAAGTATGGATGAGCGAGTGGGGGTTAGGTGCCAATTCGACAATAGCGGGGGGTGTCCTAGGGGTTAAGGTTCAAAAAGGGGCTAAAATTGTAACATTACCCCCTCCTTAAGACAGCCATCCCAACTGTCATATGACCTGATTCTTGGTTATGATTTTAGGAAGTCATTGATTGCTTCGTGGGTGTGTTCCAGTAGGTCCTCCCATACCCATTGGTTTTCTTCATCCCTATATCCTTTCCACTTTACTAGGTAATCTGTGATGGTTTGCGAGGGTTGGTTCTTCTTTCCTCGGACATGTTGGGTTTGGCTGTCGACAATGTGATCAACCTCATACTCTTCTTTGTTGTTGATGATGTCTGGTGGGGGTGGTGGGTTTTTTGTCTGTGAGGGGAATGCAGGTTCAGTGTATGGGGACAGAAGGGACTCATTGAAGATGGGATGAATTTGCCAAGTAATTGGCAGTTTCAACTTGTAGGCCAAGGGGCCGATTTTGGCAATGATGGAGAATGGTCTGACTCGCTTGTCATCCAGCTTCCATTTCAGTCATGGTAAGTGGAGGTTGGTTGTTTCTAACCAAACCTTGTCACTGATGTTATAGTTTAAGGTGCTGCATTTTCTCATGTCATAGTGAGTCTTCATTTGGTTGGCTGCCTTTTTGAGTGCAATTTTGGTTTTGGTGTGTATCTTTGCCATTTCTGTGGCAAAGTTGTTTGCTGCCAGGGTCCTCTTTGGGCAGTGCATGTCGGTGATGGTTGTCTGGGGGTGGATTCCATGGTTAATGAAGAAGGGGCTTTTGCTGGTAGCAGAGTGGACATGGTTGTTGTGCTGGAAGGTGGTGAGAGGAAGCCAATTGGGCCAGTCATCCTGGTGGTGATTGATGAAGAGGCATAGGTACTTCTCCACCTCTTGGTTCACTTGCTCAGTCTGCCTGTCAGTTTGTGGGTGGTAGGCAGTTGATGGGTTGCCCTGGATGTCGAGGAGTCTGTAGAGGTTGGTGATGAAGTTCAAGATGAACTGGGGTCCCCTGTCACTGATGATCTTTTGAGGCATTCCATGTCGTGTGTAGACATGATCCTGGAGTATCTTGGCCCATCCTTCAGATGATAGTTCAGTGGTGCAGGTGACAGGTATGATTTCCTTGGGAAATTGGTCGACAATGAGGAGGATGGCGTTTTGTCCCTTGGATTCAGGCAGGCTGGTGATCATATTGATGCTAATATGTGTCCATGGTGTTTTGGGGACTTTGTTAGGGTGTAGGGGCATGGGTCTGGCTTGAGTGTGCACCTTTGTGCATTGGCAGGTTTTGCATGCCTTGACATACCCCTCAATGTCCTTGCCAAGCTTGGGCCACCAGTAGTTGTGTTGGACCAATTTTTTGGTCTTGGCAATGCCCAGATGTCTGGCAGTGATGTGGTCATGGTGGTATGATATGATCTCTCCCTGGAGAGCCATGTTCTTTGGGATGTAGATCCTTCCATCGTATTCAAGTAGTCTGTCTTTCTGTGTTACTCCCTGTTCATGTGCTATCGACTCTGTGATTCTGGCATCCCAGCTGTCCTCCTCCTTTGTCACCTCCCATATCCTTTCTTCTATCTCCCCTTCTTCTGGCATTATGACTGCCCAGAAGAAGTAGGATTCTGGTAGGGTGATTGTTTCTTGGTTGTTGTCGCTTCCTTGATCATGGTCCACACATTGGCTGAGGAGATCGGCCTTTTGGTTGGCCATCCTGGGTTTGTGGTGCAGCATGAAGTGGTACTCGGTCAGCTCGGTGACCCATCTAGCTTGTCACCAGTTAAGTTTCTGGGGCTGTCAGAAGTATTGGAGATTTTGGTGATCCGACCAGACTTCAAACGTCTGTGTGGTGCCCATGAGATAGTGCCTCCACTCAGAGAGGGCATGCATTATGGTGAGCAACTCCTTGTCATAGATCTCATAGTTACATTCAGTGGTGGAGAGTGCCTTTGAAAGAAAGGCAACTGGTCACCACAGTGTCCCTTGTTGTTGCGAGAGTACTGCCCTGATTGCCCCCTTGCTGGAGTCCACCTCTATCTGGAACCTCCCATCATCTGTTGGTATGGCTAGAGTGATGTCTCCAGCTAGTCGTCTCTTCAATTCCTCAAATGCCTGCTGCTGCACTGCCCCCCACATCCATGGCTCTTTACAGGTCAGCTTTGTCATTGGCTGGACTACCTTACTGTAGTCCTTGACAAAGCGTTGGTAGAAATTGGTGAAGCTGAGGAAGGACTGGAGTTCCTTCTTTTTGGTCAGCATTGGCCACTCCATCACCCATTTATCATCTAGTTTCTTCTTCGGCCGTGGTAGGTGGAGGTTCGTTGCGTCCAACCATACCTTGTCTCCCACATTGTAGGTGATTGCTCCTCATTTTCATGTGTCGTACTGGGTCTTCATCTTCTCTGCTGCCTTTTCTAGTGTGGCCCTTGTTTCAGTGTGTATTTTAGTCATTGTTGCCACGAAGTCATTGGTGGCCAGGGTTCTCCATGGGTGGGTGTGGTTGGTGATGGTTATTCAAGGGTGAATGCTGTGGTTAATGAAGAAAGGGCTTTTCTTGGTTGACGAGTGTATTCGGTTGTTATGTTGGAAGGCTGCGAGTGGGAGCCATTCAGGCCAGTTGTTTTGTCGATGGTTGATGAAGAGGCATAAGTATTTCTCTACCTCTTGGTTCGCTCACTCGGTTTGTCCATCGGTCTGCGGGTGGTAGGCTGTGGAGGGGTTTCCCCGAATATCAAGGAGGTGGTAAAGGTCACTGATGAATTTCGAGACGAATTGTGGTCCTCGGTCACTGATAACTCTTTGGGGCATCCTGTGCTTTGTGTAGACGTGATCCCAGAGTATTTTGGCCCATTCTTCTGATGTCAGTGTTGTCGCACAGGCTACGGGTATGATTTCTTTGGAAAACTGATTGACGATGAGGATGATCGCATCCTGTCCATTCGACTCGGGTAGTCCTGTGATCATGTCAACGCTAATGTGTGTCCACGGCGTTTCAGGGATTTCGTTTGGGTGTAGGGGCATCAGCCTAGCCTGCATGATTGTTTTCGTTCGCTGGCAGACTTCGCATCCCTTCACGTATCTTTCAACGTCATTCCTGAGCTTGGGCCACCAGTAGTTTTGCTGGATGAGTTCTTTGGTTTTAGCAATTCCTGGGTGGCCAGCAGTGATGTGGTCATGGTGGTAAGAGATTAGCTCCCCTCGGAGCATAGCATCTTTTGGCATGTATATTCTGCCATCGTATTCCAATAGGCCACCTTGTTCAGTAATTCCTTGCTCGTGGGAGAGTGATTCTGCAATGCCCGCATCCCAACTTGCTTTCTTCTTCATCACTTCTTTTATCCTTTCCTCTGTGTCTCCTTCGCTCGGCATGGTGAGGGCATGGAAAAAGAGCGAGTCGGGGAGGACAGTGGTCTCTCGGTTATCATTGATCCCTTGGTCATGGTCGGCACACCAACTTAATAGGTCTGCTTTTCGGTTCGCTGTTCCTGGTTTGTGGTGCAGTGTGAAGTGGTATTTGCCAAGTTTGGTGACCCATCTGGCCTGTCATCGATTGAGCTTCTGCAGTTGTCGGAAATATTGAAGGTTTTGATGGTCCGACCAGATCTCGAATGTCTGTGCCGCGCCCATGAGGTAGTGTCTCCACTCGGCGAGGGCAAGCATGATGGCGAGGAGTTCCTTGTCATAGATTTCGTAATTGCGTTTGGTGACTGATAGCGCTTTCGAGAGGAAAGCTATCGGTCTCCACATCACTCCCTGCTGTTGTGAGAGTACTGCACCGATCGCTCCTTCGCTGGAGTCTGCTTCAATCCTGAATTTCCCTTCGTCTGTAGGGATTGCTAGCACCACGTCATGTGTCAACCTCTTCTTCAATTCTTCGAATGCCTGCTGTTGCGCTGCTCCCCACACCCAGGGCTCCTTCCCTGTGAGCTTCATCATTGGTCATACAATCCTGCTGTAGTCCTTGACGAATTGCCGGTAGAAATTGGTAAAGCCGAGGAACGACTGTAGTTCCTTCTTCTTGGTTGGTGTTGGCCATTTGGTCACCCCCCATGTCTTTACTTCGTCCATCCTGATGGAGCCTTCGCTCACGATCACTCCCAGGTACTCTGTCTCCAGGGTCTCAAACTCGCACTTTTCCGCCTTCAGGTATAGTTTGTGTTGATGGAGGGTCGCTAGGACCTGGCGAACGAGTCATCGATGTTCAGCTCGGTCCTTGGACATGATCAGGATGTTGTTGAGGTAGATGGTGACCTTTCCAGTGGTGATGAGATCCTTAAAGATGTCGTTCATCATCCACTGGAAGGTGGCTGGCAAATTGGTTAGCCTGAAGAACATGACTGTTGGTTCAAATAGCCCTCAGTTCGTCCAGAAGGCCGCCTTCCATTCATCTCTGCTTTTTATCTGCACGTTATTGTACCCCCATTGCACATCAAGTTTGGTGAAGTACTTGGCCCCCTTCAGCTTGTCCATGAGTTTGGAGATGAGTGGTAGGGGATAACAGTTTTTGATGGTCATTTCATTCAGCTTCTGATAGTCTTGCACAGGCCGGAGTCTCCCATCTTTCTTTTTGACAAAGAAAAACAGGGATGCCATTGGCGACTTGCTGGGGCAAATCCTCCCAGTACAGAGGTTCTTGTCCAGGAAGTCGTTGAGCTCTGTCTGTTCTTTCAGGGATAGGGGGTAGATTTTGCAGTCAAGGGTAGATTTCGCATTTGGGATGAGCTCGATGGCGTGGTCCCAAGGTTTTTGGGGCGGTAGTTTGTCGAAGTTGTCTTTCGAGAACAGGTTGTGAAAGTCTCGGCACCACTCGGGGACTAGCTCCTCGAACGTCTGCTCTGGCTTTGATTCGTGGGCCTTTGCTGCCAACTCGTTGGCGACGTGGGTGCGTAGTCGTATCTCCTCCACCATCTCTACCATTAGGATGGTGTCTCCATCCTCTAGCTCTTCGTCCCAATGGTCTTCATCGGCATCCAGTAGCATGAAGGTCAGGCGGTTGCAGCGACACCGGCTGAACGTGATGCACCCAGTTCCCCAGTCAATTAGGGGGTTATGGTGCTTCAACCAATCGTGACCGAGGAATAAATCCTTATCTCCTAGGTCAGTTACAGCCAGGTCGATGCATTCGGCATGGTCACCAATCTTCAGGTGGAGTTCGACATATGTGGTGATTTCTCTGGCTCAGTTTCGAGTCCCATCAGCATTAAAGATGGGAATCGGGTGTGCAGTAGGTCGGGTGATCAGCTGGTGCTTCTTAACAAAGGCTCAATTAATTGAGCTTCCCATGCATCCGCTGTCTACGAGGGCGGTGGCCTGCAGGCTTTGCAGCCTTTCCAAGGTTTCTAATTGTACTGAGGTCATGAGGTCCTTCCCTCGGGCCTGGGCAGCATGAATGTAGCGGCAGGGTCCCTTAAGCTCCTCCAGCCACTCGAGTGTAGTCGACCTGTCTGATTTTTGGAGCAGTCGGACAAGGTCATTGGTTACCTCTTGTTGATGAGTCTTGTGGATCCAGTTGAAGAGGGTGCCCTTGGCTGCTGGGAGCAAGGTGTAGAGGTTTTGCCAGGTCCACTCGGCGCTCCAAGGTTTGAGCCATTCCGTTGGATTGTGCAGATATTCGGGAGAGGCTTCTGGCTCGGGTGGGTGGTCGTCACTTACGAGCCCTATGAAGTTGCCGGTGATGAGCCTCAGGGCTCTGTACGCTCCAATTTCGCGGATTTATCCCTCCAGCGGCCTTTCACCAAACCAAACATTCCACACAAGCCCATATATACTTTATTGGGGTTTTCCGATGTTCTCCGACCTTAACGACTTAATGTCGAGGCGACACAGCTAATTTTGATGTATCTCCTCGGTTTTAAACCAGCTTAAACCATTAGAGGTAATAGGGCGCAATACCGACATCAGCGGCATTAGCGCATCAAGTCGCATAGGCGCAGTCATGAGCACGGACCGGTAATATCGACGGCCCAGCCTTATAGGAGCTCAGCAACAGCAATTTGTCGATTCCGCAGCGAGTACACCCAGTGGGGATTTAGGGCTAGTGATTGGTTATTGCTGTATAACCACAGGACTCAGACGCACATGCTACCTAAAGGGTACTCATCCCTTTTCGGCATTATCTGCAGCATAAAGACGATGAATGCGGAATGGTTCTAATGCCGGAGCAAGAAAATTTAAGACGACGACACGAAAAAGGTGACGTTCATGACCTGCTGTATAGTCAGAAGGTCAGAAACACTTATGTTAACGCATAGCCCTTCAGATATACCACAAGGACGCCATTTATTTATATCTTACTATATAAACCCGGTAATTTCATACTGTACACTAGTTACTTCCTCTATTCCATTCCCCCACATACACACATCGACTCGTTTACCTCAGTAACTCACCCAGCTTCGACCATACCGATAGTACACGTTTAATAGCGATTTCGTTCGCCACAAAGCCGAGATTGATGTAGTTAAAGCCGAGACACTTCACCATCATCCATCGACCTAAATCCTTGACTTTTGCCATTGCTTTACTTCGTTACTGGCATTTGCTTAGTGTTAGTAAGTGATAACCGTGCAGTGCTCACCTCTTTTAGTTTTATAGGAAAGAATTAGCTTCAATTTCACAAGATCAGATTAGTTTTAACAGTTTCATTTTCACAAGACATTAGCGAACCCATTTGGGCGTCAAGAGCAGATGAATAATATTGGATAGTTATAGGGCAGCTCTATTGCGAGCGTTGCAAGGATAGGTTTTGAACAGATTTAGTATTGACAGATTGACAGATATAGGGCAGCTCTATTGTGAGCTTTGCAGGAAATAGTATTGACCAGTTATAGGAATTGATTTGACAAGAGATAGGACCAGACAAAGGAAACAAAGTATAGTTTGACAGAGATTGACAGTTTATAGGAATTAGGACAAACAGAATCGTCACAGACAAAGCCGAGACATAAACAAATAAAGCCGAGGAGACCAGAAATAAAGACAAGACCCGCTATTGCACTGCCATAGCCACAGAAACATCGACACAGACCCCTACCGAGATGATTAGGAGCTCATTTAATACCGACATAATACCGACAGACGTTTTATACATCCCCATTTCTTTCCCATCCAGTTTCCCAGTTTTACAGCACACACCAGACCAGATAACAGAGACCAAAGGCGACTCAGAGCGTCGGAATCTGTAGTAACTTCTCACAAGACTAGAGAGAAGTCCCCAACCAAAGACGACAAGCCAGTCAATGTAGGACAGCCTGATTCATCCAGTACTGAATACGTATAGTGTTTTGCCGGTGGAATTGACACGAGTACGGAGGTACTCAGAAAGCTCGCGCACAAACAAACAACACATCCGAGGAGTGACTTACGAACAAAACTAGTTGTCCTGTAATACCGACACAAAGCCGAGACACCACTATTTCCATTTTGGTTCTTCGCACGGCAATATTCCAGAAGTATCCGACAACTATTCACCAGTTTACGTTCGGAGATCACTAAACCATCTGACCACCTCATCACCGGTGCGTCGGTCCCAGGACTGCATAATCCAGTTGCTGCCCTGGTCGACGCTGTAGGGGAAGCACGGTGCTGGTATTCGCACTGATGAGATGGAGGGCGTCATTGTTTGGGGTGTGCAGGCCCCTGTTCGGCCCCCTTCGCTAGGTGAGGTAGCGGTCTTGTTCTTGCTCGCTGGGACGTTTGCGACCAGTGGAGAGGGCTCCCATGCTAACTCTTCTGCCATGGTCGGGGTCACCTTGGCCACGCCCTCGAAGGGTGATGGCTGGGCCTCTGCCGATGGTGCTTGTACGGTCCCTGTGACAGTCGCGGCATGCTTCTTCGGCTTCAGCTGCGATTGTCCCTTCTGCGATTCTTTTGAGTTCTTTGTCGTTTCAGTCGAATGGGGTATATTCGAATGCATGAGCACTACAGGCGTATCATAAGTACTATTACAAGTAGGTGACGACATACTAGAACTGATTTTGTCCATGGCCAATCGGGTGGAATCGCTCACCTGTCGGCCTAATCTTTTACCTCCTCAATGCCGCTGGTCGAGGGCATCTTCTCCTCAGCAGTGGAATACTCGTTTTCGAGTCGTTTGATAGCGGCCCGGATCTGTGCTTTGGAGCACAGTGGTTGGTTATACGGTTTCTTTGGCTTTGGGCAATCTCGTGCAAAGTGCCCCTTCTCGTTGCAATTGTAGCAGAGTCCGGCATTGCAGGCCTTGACTTGGTCTACGTCCATCAGCTGTCCCCTTCCGCCATAAGTCGTCCCCATCCCAGTCCACTTGTCGGTGGTTGTGGGTGTCATTGCCAGGGCATATCCGGTCGTGGACAGGGTTGGCTTGGTGGGGCGAGCAATCATGTCGTCAATGACCTTCGAGCACTGGTGGGATTCGTCTCCTTCGATGATGCGCTTCCTCCAGTCATAGTATCTGTCGGGTATCAAGATCCCCATATTGGTGATCTTGTTCTGGACTGACCAGGGTACTCCCATTTTGAGCACCATTGTCATCTGCCCTCATTCCCCTATGTCGTGGATCAGCTTGGCTTTCCTTCTGAGGTCTTCCAACTTCTGAAAGTACTCCACTGCCATTTCGATGCCAATGTTCCACCTGAGTTCCGTCATTGCTCGGTGGTGCTTCTCTATCATGGCAGGGTCCCCGAACTGCGTTTTGAGGGCGGCTTTGAAATCGAGCCAGTGGGGAAAGCGATGGTGAAGGCGGGATCAGGAGTAAAGTTGTTCCTGAATGCTGACCCACCAGTTTTTGGCGCAGCCCACCATGTGGGAGACGGCGAAGATGATCTTGTTCCCATTGGCGAAGAAGCTGAGGAAGGTCTGGAAATAGAGTTTGCAGTCATTAATGAAGCGTTGGAGGTCATCGGAGTCGCCTTTAAATGGATCTGGTTCCTTGACAAGGGTGGGTTTAACATTTAGTCGGAGGTTGCCAGCTACCATTTCTGGGGCGGGGTTGTTGGCTGGCCAGTCAGGTGGTCCCCCCGGTGGTCCCTGTAGGGAGGCCAACTCATCTCGGGCAGATGGGTGAGGGGATCCTCCAGGAGTGTCGCCTGGTACCCATCCCGGAGTGGCATGGGTCTTGGTGGTGTTGGCAAGGGCGACATGCAGATCTTCTCATGCCTTTTTAATGGCTGCTTGGTTAATCTGGTCATGTTCCCATTCGCCTATCGATCCTTGGGATGGTGGTGTGGGCCTCTGGTCTTTCGGTTTCGGGTCTATCCAGGGCTGTGCGGAGGGTTGGGTGGATGAGGGTCCTGTGGCTTCTGGTCCTGCTGCGGCATAGAGGGTGACCATAAAAGGGATATTCGGCTGCTGGTTAATCTGGGCTGCAGCTCGTTCCTTGGCCCGATTAATTAGGTTTCGCATCGTGATCTCTCGATCTCGGAACGTGGATCGCTGTCCAATTGGATGAGTGTCCTGGTACTTTTTTAATTGGTGGTATTCAGCTACTGTTATATCAAGATATTGCCCCCATATTTCTTCTGCTGTTTTGGGTATTGGTAGGCTAGTTAATTCATCAGTCTTAGCATTCTGTATGTACATTTCCACCATATCCCATCTCGGCTGCTCCAGCCTTGTTGGTTCATTCGTCATCGGTGAGATCGACCCTGTTTGATGGGAACCCGAGAAAGAGCCTCTTGGTGGGGTCCCCCATGAATTGTGGGCTTCCAGGGTCAGAGGTTGGCTCGTTGGTAGGGGGAACAGGTCCTCGCCCATTACCAGGGTCAGTGGCAGCAGGATGTGGGCTCGGGGCGACAGTGCTGGTAGAGGCTTGCGGTATGTCGATGAGGGAGCGGATACTGGCACTGTCGCTTCTGGAGATATGATTGGAAATGGAAGGGTGGTGGTCAGTGGGTTCAACGGGGTCAGGGTTGGTAGCCACAAGGGGCTGGGAAGTTTCTGCAGGGGTGGCGAAGCGGGATTCACCAGTGCTGCTACTGTCTGTCTCCTCTGCTGGCCAACAGGGTCTACCTCGGGGCTCGCTGATGCGTACGTGCCTGATGAGGTTCGGCTCACTTGTGATGGTCATCTGACCAGGTAGGGGCAATAGGTCGGCGTAGTTGGGTGGTTGGATGGTGTCGGCTGAACGTTGTACCCCAGAAGGCCCTGCTGTGGGCTGTCTGGGTTGCTGGCTCTCACCTCCCATGCGTATTGTTGCGCGTCTGTATCTCCTTCCGTGGGTCTGAAGGGCTGCTCGGGCAAGCTCGGCACAGAAGGCAGCAGATCAGATAGCGGTGTCGCTTCGAGAATCTCCTGCAGCAGTATCAGCAGGAGGATCTGTGAGGGGCTGGTTCAGAGGCGGGCCTGGTGGGAGGTAAGTGTGGGTGCTGCAGGAGCTGGTGCAGGAACGGGCTGGGTACGGTGTTGCTGTCCTGAGAGGAGGCATGTTGGATCGAGTCATTGCTTCCAGGTCTTGCTCGACTTCTGGGTCCAGAGGGAGGTTCGGTCCTGCTCCTCGGACATTGGGGCCAAGTCCTGCCCTGCGCAGGAAGATGACATAGAAGCAGTGAAAGAGGCAGGTGGCAGGAAGGAGGAAACTGACAAGGACCTGGTAGTAGTACCAGCAAATGGGGGCTAGGGCCAGGAGGCCAATAACGGCAGGGATGGTTAAGAGGGCAAGGTCTGTGTTCTGCGAGGACATACAGTCTTTTCTTTCATGTCGAGCATGTAAAGAAAAGAGGGTAGAGAAGCTTCGAGCTAATTGTTAGACCCAAACTTCACGTGACTCTAACAACAACAAACAACCAGTTACTTCGCGTTTGAGTATTCCCAGTGGAGTCATATGTTAGCGTAAGGCTCGGGCTAGATCAATAGCGCTTTCGCTTCGGAGGTATGAGTATCAAGCATAAGTTGGTATTTTATAACTTAGCTCAAAGCTGGCTTGTACCAGTGCAAGCATCCTACTTAAATACATGGTTCGTATGCTACTGTTATACATGGTTTGGCACCGGTGTTTGTTCATAGAGAAGCGACTGGTGGGAGCAGGTGAACAATAGTGGATGATAAGTGCAAAGAGAAGCCTATATCGGGTGGGAGGTTAACGAGAAGAGTGGTCATGCGAGATGAAGGACTGGAGCTAAGCACCGATTCGTGGATAGCAGTGGATAGGGGTCAAGTCGAGGTTGATAACATGACAGCGTTCAGGGTTAGGATTGGAATAGGGGTAAAAATCATAACACATAGGTCTTCAAGTTTGCAACTGTGGTGGACATTTGAAGATGACAGTGACCCATCAGGGCAGACATACAGATGTGTGAAGCTTTGATCTTGGATGAATGAAGGTCTGGTAGGCATGGGTCAACAGATTTATGTAGGCCTAATCAGCCAGATTTACTCCAGATCGACTTGCTGTAGGTGTAGCCAATGTTGGAAAATCAGAGTATAGTCCTTGATACCATACCAATATTGCTATTGGCATAGCAAAATGTCCCTAAAACGACCTGATGATTCATCAGTTATCGACAACTCATCATGGTAGAAGTTATTCACACAACTATTCTGCCAGCTGCCCATCTCGGCTTTTTTTCACAGCCTCTGTGATGGCTACCAATGCATCGCTATCCCTTCCTCTAGCGAAAAAAGTAATGGACACCTTTGGATGCATGCATGTTGACCAGTCTTTGTGACAGCGGCTCTGCATCAGGATGATATGTAAGGGGGCCAGGTTGCCGGCAGTTTGAAGAAGGAATAAAGGTCGAATGTAGGTATGAGAGTGGTCTGCACAATGGATGAAGGTTGGGAACCATGAAACAACCTGTTGAATATTCAGTTTATAGACAACCCATCATAAATTGTAATTGTCACACACCTGGACTGTTGGCGGAGCAAGCCGACTTAGCACAGAACTCGAGTACGGATCATATCCGTAGTATGAACATTTTGTAGTCGCGTCGCAGCTCGAACAACATCTAGCATAGTCTGTAGTTAGTCTAGGACACTCGAAGAATGGACCAGAATATTTACGAACAGTATAAAAGAGTTGTATTCGTACTATAGTTAATATAAGCTTTCTATCTACCAATTATTGCTGCTAACATGGACTGCATGCTGATCCCATGCACTTTTTGACTTTTCCCATGGACCTATGAATGGTGAGGAATTGTAGGTACTTAAAGAACCTGGTCATTGGTTGTCTACATGACAGATAAAGGTTGGGAACCATGACAGGGTAGATGCCACATTGAATGAGAGTAGTCATCTAGACCTATCTGGAGGCAACTTGACATGGGAGCATGACAATAATGGATATAACATAGTATGCTTGATCGCACAGTCGAGGACAATTTATAACTTTTGTCGGTTATGGGAAACTTCTAAAGGGTCAGGGCATTAGCAAGCTAGGGGGTGGATGGCTTGCCTAGACAGTCATTGTGCAGGTCTGTCACTGCAAGCATAAACAATGAGAAGAAAACCAGTCACACAGACAGTGACATTCACTAGGAAGGTTGTGACATACATGCTATCTAATCATGGGACTGTGGGAATGCAGTCTCAACCAGAGCTTGCATGTGAAGAGCCATCTAGTGAGTAAACGCTTTGATAGTTCACTTTGGTGCATGAAAATCTTAATGTGAGGCATGCTCAAGCTGGACAAACCTCATGTAATCCCATTTTGACTATAAGTTTCCCAAGGGGCTGATGGCATTACAATCCACTACCTGATGTATAAATAATTTTTTCAGGCCTAAACCTCGAACTAACTAACTATATAATCAGGAACATTCCCTTATATGGCAATTTGATCATCAAATCTTTCTTATATAGACATATTGCCTATGTCAGAGCATCTCCATATATAGTTCACTGTTACATCATTGCCTCCATTGCAATGCCTGGTGATGATGCTCATCATAAACATGGATTCCAGCACTACAAAAAATGACAAAGGTACTTATAAGTATCATAATTCCTTACAAGTCCTTATAAACTAACTCAAAATTATGACAAAGGGCTTATAAGCACATTATAATGTGCTTTAATCACTTATAAGTGTCTGGAATCTGGATCCAGATTCCAGACAAGCATGTATTGCAAGCAAGCTTCAATTATGCTGCCACAATTCCCCAAATCATGATTCATGTTGCATGATGCACTATGATTACAAGCGGTAACCAGTTATAACTAAATTACTATTAATGAGCAAAAATCTGAGATCCCTAATCCCTGCAATCTACTTGCACAAATCGAGGTTCGAATTCGCCGTTCAATGCAGGTTAAGTCAGAAAGAGTCAGAATGGCCACTAGACCATATGCCTGATAAGCACACTTGCCTTTAGCCCACCCTTCTTAGCATTGTAATCTAGTCCCTTAACTTGGCTTAAAACCCCATCCTTAGACATGTAACGTCCTAAAATCGGGGATATAATTTTTTTTTTTTTTTGGCTCAGTTGTGATCCTGTGACTCCCTTGAGGGGGGGGGTCAAAAAGTTTTTTTGGGTCAGCCCAAGCCAACTAACTACCTAACATCCAGTGCTGGACTGTGATCCCATGACACCCTTGGAGTTTCCACCAATCACGTATTTTGATGTTGCTTCTCAAAACTTCTAGTCCTGATCCTTCATCCAGTTGGCTTCCACTGGCACTTTTGGAATACTCGGAAACAATGTCTCTCACACCCTATCAGCTCATTGCAAAGCCTATGAACATTGCAACAACTTGGGTATATGTCTCCCAAATTGGGGACAACATGTCCAAGGAGCTAGCTGACTACATTTTGGAACATGGAGAATGGGGAAGTGAAGGGTGATTTTGATATATGTTGAGGAAGATGTTGCTCAGTGGGAACAGGGTCGATGATGACCACCATCTTTGGTCATTTGTGTGTGCAGTGCCACAGGAATGGATAATGAAACTTGCGGTCAATGCAAAGTGAGAGCTATCTGCTCTCATTTCGTCCGGTCTTTATTCACAAGTTAGTCGCGTCATCACCCTAACGATCATCGTATTCTGGATTGTACTCAATTCAGTGTTGCATCATTACATCCTCCACTCAGCACCTTCACTGCACCAACCTGCCAATGTACAATCAAGTCAACCTTCAAAGCTACCACAGCAGGAACTGGCTTCCAATTTTTGACTTTGGTCAGTTTCGCATGACCTTTCCCTTATGCCCAATCTTGTTCGACCTTCTCATTCTGTTTCACTTTTGTGGCCTATATCCTGCAGATCTTACTCTCAATCTGTCCCAGATAGTAGCTTGAATTACGGATGTCTATGGGTGCAATTACCATTATTCTGTTTGATTACTTGTGTCTGGTGCACTGTGAAGTGAGATCAAGGAATATGCGGTGTCCTTGCCATGTTGTCTTCAAGTGCTCCTATCTGGCAGAACAGTGCTCTCTGTGATCCATCTTTTTCTCTTTCTAAAGACACGGTCTTGTACTGTTATTAAACATGCGCGCCCTTCTTCAAGTTTCCTCTCCTTTTTCGAGACGTTCCCTGTTCTTTCCCTGGCTGAGTTCTGCAAAAATTCCAGTGTCGTCAATTGCTCAACCTGGGATTGCCCTCCTGGATTCAGCAGGTTGAACTCCTTTCAGCCAGCATATAGAAGGGACGTATTTCAGGTGACACTTTGCTCACTATTACTGATCAACTCCTAACTATTGAACTTGACTGTTGGGGGAGGGGAGACTCTCACAGTCGATCGTGATATCAAAAGCACGCGTGAAACCCCACCGAATCTCAACTTTTGGACCTAACAGCCCATCTGATGATAGAGCGTACTTATACCATTGAGCCTGTCAAATCGCCGATGTTGCTGCCAATGCCCTGGACAAGGTCACCACTGCCTTGTCCAACTCCGAGTACACATCTGTGGAGACCTTGTCATGTAAGACCTCACAGGCATTGATAAACATGCAACACCACCAGGGAGGCATCTATGACATCTAGGTTCATCTGCATTGTCTGTCTCCATTTATATGCCAATCCTACTGGTCTCTAGCTATATTGAAGCTATGAGTGTTGCCTCCTTCTCATCTTCTTACATCTCAAGCAATGGTAATAACAATCTGATGACCGCTTACTGTCTACCTCCAAGTCCACCACCGGTGGTGTATACAACACCGGTGCTAGCAGCTCCAGAATGTCAGTACTGTTGTCCAGCTGCACAAATGGTATAATCGCTTATGCTGTCACCTCCACACACCAACGTAAGTTCTCTCTGTATTTTTCCATGTTCTTATAATGAAAAATCGTATGTAGATCCAAGCCTCTTTTTCAACAACATGGCCTCTGCATGGAACATCTGAGGAGGAACAACTCTCCATGGGGTAGTGCTCGCAGTCCTCTTACCCCAGGATTTGCACTGAAGTGTTAAAACTGACTCACACAGTCGTCGACATTACCTATGGATGCTCTTTTGGGTGAGAACGCAAAGATCAATACGGATGACTACAGTGTGTGTACAATCTGAACA
>JANDKJ010000049.1:0-29824 GCA_028551335.1 Armillaria sp. CMW 4456 | reverse complement strand
TTCCACCTGCTCAGCCAGAGACGATATTAGTACTAGTACATTGTTGAAAGTTCAGGATAGGACTCACGATATTTCTGTAGTACTGCCTGTATCTAACACGCATTTGAATATACCTGAACTGACACAACAACCACGAAAGGAATCGCAACACCCAACTGCCTGCTGACCCAATGCAGGCCAAAGAAGCACACTCCCATGGGAGGCGCCTGTTCTGGGAGCAAACGCCCCCACCTTCCGATTGGCAGATGGGGGAGTAAACCTGGCTCAGGGATGAGTGAAGGGGGTGGCTGAGTCTGTGCCCTCTGACTCACAGAGCCCTGAGGCACCCTGGGTGAGCACCGTAGAACATCAAACCCTGGCCCCAGGTGCACCTGGGACAGCCCCAGTCTATGACACCAATGGTCTGAAAGGGGACAGGAAGAAAAGGGTGAGCTGAAGCACCCACAAACAGACTCCCTGTCCAGACAGGGAGAGCCACACTCCCAAGGTGCAAGCATCCCAGCCAGCAAGAACAAGTCCACTACCACAACTAGTGAAGGGGGCCAAACAGGGGCCTGCATGCCCCAATGGATGACTAATGAATGGCTGAAACCCTGGGGAGCCGAGTGGACTTGGCACATGGTAATCATGGAACCTGACAAGAGCACCCAAGCAAAGCTGAAGGGATGGGTGCATAAACAAAAACAGGAGGAGGTGACCCCTGAGCTCCTGGCAGGGCTACAACAAACTCAATACACCACAGCAATGGAATGGCTGGAAGAGCTCAAAAACCAAAAGAGGTACATCCATGCCACTCAAAGCCACTGGAAGGACCTACTGGCAAAGGTACAAATAGAGACCTTAGAGTCATGACAGACCCTGTTGGCATCCACCCTCATTGATAGCAGATGTACTGGGAGCTCTATTAACCATACCTTCATCAAGAAACACGGCCTCATTACAAGGCTGGTCCTGCACCCTATCCCAGTATACAATGCCGATGGAACCCGAAATCGAGATGGAAATATCAAAGTGTATGTAGAACTGAGGCTCAAGATCAGCGACCATCAAGAGCGAATTGACTTGGCTGTCACCGACTTGGGGGACAAAGAAATTTTCCTAGGCCATGACTGGCTGACCAGACACAACCCCCTGATCAATTGGAAGATGGGCTGTCTCACATTCATGAGGTGCCACTGCAGAAAGATCCCCTTCCCACTCCCTGAAGCAGACCCTGATGGTGCATGGGACAAGGAGTTAGAGGAAGGAGATACAATTCTGGCAGTAGACATGGAGGAGGAGATCAGAATTCAAGCCCACATCACTAATGACTTAGCTGCTGACACGCCAAGTGGCTGTCTACCCTTGAAATTGCGAACATAATAGGCAATTAAAATGATGCAAGGGTCCATGTGAACCAAATAAACACCTAAGGGTGCACTCTTGTGTATAGAGTGTAAGCAGTTACAGTGCTAAGGGTGACTGCAGGTGGAGCACAAGGCTCAGGTCTTAACAAGACACCAGATGGGTCTTGTTGGCCATAGAGGCAATGTACTTGACACTAGCAGCACTCTACTCAAAGAAATGGGTGTTTATGATGCAATCAGAGGGGAGACATTGATCAGGAATCAACAGGCACAGGAGAGTGCAATGATATCATAGGAGAATGGCCTGCACTCCAGACCTATGGCACAGTGGCTGTACAGGAAGATTAAAACCACATGTGCCCTCGGACCAGTGGTGACAGGGAAGCACATGGAAGGTGCACTCTCCTGAAAACAATGCTCAGAAATAGCACATGCTGCTCAGAAATATAAAAAGGACTCTCTGCTAAACAGGCAGTGACTCAGTTGGACTCAAATCCAATAGCTGGACTGAAATGAGTCAGAATAATGCTGGATGGAGGTGTTTTGGACATGCAGGAATAGCACTCAATGGTGCACAGACCTTTACCCAATATGTAGATCCAATTGGTAATGGAGAGCACATATAAATACAGTAGACACACAGTAGTATAGCAGGTTCCCAGCTGGTGCCCACTGTGTAGTGTGTAAGCAAAAGTTGACACTCAGCTCGGTGCAGGGGGAGACTTCAAATATAGAGATTGTTTCACAGCAGTAAAAGCTCTATGTGAAGTGTGATCAACTCTAAGTTCATCTAGGGGATGTTTGGGAGGCCAGAGCGCTTGCACTCTTATGTGTGAAGGGTTTCAGGTGACATGTGGAGCTACAGTCAGCAGAGGTTCAAACCCTTTGGGCTGATTAGCTTGTGCTCTTTTCCCCAAGTGGCAGAGGTTCAAACCCTTTGGCTTGTGGGATGGTGTTATTGTGTTTTTGGGTTTTTCTGACTCAGCACAGGTTCAAACCCTGTGGAGTTATGATCAGTTAGGAAGCTAGAGTGCATTGGTTCAAACCCAGTGGCTCTTGTGGATTGGATTTGGGAGCGTCTCTTGGAAGAGTGCATTGTGTTTGGGTTAGTTTTGTGTGTTTTAAGGGCAAATTGTGTTGCGCTCTGCATCTGGGATGGTGCATTTGTGATATTGCCTTGAGGCCCAGCAACAAAGTTGCCACTTCCTGTAGCAAAAGTCTTTAGACTTAGAGAAGTCTAGAAAATTGGAGAGTGCACCCATTTAAAGCATATTCGAGGTCCTAGAACCTGTCTTATCAATTCCACTGCTTGCTTCTATCACATTATAATCCCCCATGAACTAAAGAGTGTGTGGTCATTGTGTGTGGTTGTAGCACTGAGGGTTAGAGTGTGATTCAGAGTCTGTAGGCTCTGCTTGCATTTTGAGTCCATTTTGGCTGCATGCAGTGACTTGCCTCTTCAATGTCATAAGAGGCTCGACCAGGATGGCTCAAACACAAAGCCACTGGTTGTTTACTCCCATTTGAGTTACTCAGGTCTGGGTCTAACACACTAGGCATGACATTCTCATGCTAGTATAACCAATCACCTTGGCTGCCATATTTTCTGGAGACACCAAAACATCAGTAAATAATTCAAAAGCCAACAAAAAATCTGAGAGAAAGGATTTGTATAATGGAACTTACTAGAGTCTTTTTTCAACAGCAATACAATTGACATGATGGTAATCAATTACAACAGTTTTCAAGTCTGGAACATCCAACATTTTGCTTATTCAGACTTCTATATAAAGCAGTTTGGCAGTACATTCAACAACATAACAGATACATTATGGGACATTTAGGTGGGGAGATTTATTGGTAGGGAAGGACCTCAAATTTTATTCAATATGTGACAAAAATCTCAAAGCAACTCTGCAAGTTTTTTTTTTCTTTTTCCTTTTTTTCATTTAAACACAACTATTCATTCATATCTCAGGCAAATTCTCCATTTGACAACTCGATAACTGGCATCTCCTCAGGGTTATCAGAATGATCCTCACCACAGTGCTTCCCATCAGAAACCCCATCACAGTAAAATATGTACCCTAAAAGGTCATAGCCTAAATAATAAAAAAATGCAGCATGCAGAGTGATTTCTTTTACTTATGGAAGGCTCAATATGTAAATCCGCAGATGCTATTACAACTATCTAATCCTCATATTTTTCTAAAATAACTTCTTTCTCTTCTGACAATGTGAGAGTTCCCTGACAATCTCAATGTCCTCATTCGAATCACTGTGGCTTTCTAAATCAGCTCTACCTTGACCAACATCATGTTTCTGATTTGTTTGCCAAGTGAGCCACATCTTTGAAAGGCCCTTGATTTCAAGGGCAAGGCTATCTCAGATTGTGCCAATCTTGTTTGTATTCCATATGGTGCTATGTTGAGGAATATGTGATGTATCAGAGCTCTGAACCACCATTATTCTGAGCAGAATGTATTATAAGAACAAAAGACATCATATACTGGAGATATAAATTGGGATTGGACAAGAAGGTTTCAGTGAAATGAAGAAGGTAAATGCCACAGTCATAGGAGTTCATTTGCTTAGGAACCTAAATCCTATCCATTAAAACATGTGTTCAAAATTCACACAGTAACTTACTATTAGACTTCATCCATCTGGCATAGGTACCTTCAAATTCTTTTTGGAACATGCTTCACATTTTAGGAATCCTATCAAGACCTGGATGTCAAAGCTGTGATCACCCTCATCATGCATTGAATCAAAGATAAGAATGCAACACCTTTGAGACAAAATGTTAAGGTCACAATTTGTGCTTTAATGTGACTTACTTTTTGTCATTCTGTTCGAGTAACAGACAACCAGGATTCCATATGATCGCAAGGTACCAATGAATGAGTATACTGTCATTAATTGGTACTACAAGACATTTCTTTGCAAATATGTCAAAATGGGAAGTCCAACATTGGACCATGGAGTAATCACTGAGAGAGAATAATTAGTACACAAATCTACGAGTCATTCAAAAAAACCCACGTTCACAACATGGTGAACCAAAACAGACTGAAAATATGAATTTCATGAATAAGTGAAGGGTTTCTCCTTCCAAGCCTCTCATGTACAAGCCTGTTACCTATAGAATGATTGTCACATTTGCAGAAGGATGAAAACTCACCTCAGTCCAATCTCTATCAAATTATCATTTAAATATTCTTTGCCACATAACCAATGCAGATCATCTTCACAGATGTCAGTTCCTCCTATTTTTGACCAGGGGTAAATGAGCAGCCTTAGTCCATTGAAGAGGCAAGTTGCTGCATGCAGCCAAAATGGACTCAAAATGTGAGCAGAGACTACAGATTCTGAATCACACTCTAACCCTTGGCGCTACAACCACACACAACAACCACACACTCTTTAGTTCATGGGGGATTATAATGCGATAGAAGCAAGCAGTGGAATTGATAAGACCAGGTTCTAGGACCTCGAATATGCTTTGAATGGATGCTCTCTCCAGTTTTCTAGACTTCTCTAAGTCTAAAGACTTTTGCTACAGGAAGTGGCAACTTTGTCACCAGGCCTCAAGGCAATATCATAAATGCACCGTCCCAGATGCAGAGTGCAACACAATTCACCCTTAACACACACAAAACTAACCCAAAACCAATGTGCTCTTCCAAGAGATGCTCCCAAATCCAATCCACAAGAGCCACTGGGTTTGAACCAATGCACTCTAGCTTCCTAACTGATCATAACTCCACAGGGTTTGAACATATGCCAAGTCAGAGAAACCTAAAACACAAAAACACCATCCCACAAGCCAAAGGGTTTGAACCTCTGCTGACTGTAGCTTCATGCATCATCTGAAACCCTTCACACATGAGAGCGCAAGCGCTCTGGCCTCCCAAACATCCCCTAGATGAACTTAGAGTTGATCACACCTCACACAGAGCTTTTACTACTGTGAAACAATCTCTATATTCAAAGTCTCCCCCTGCACTGCACTGAGAGTGTCAACCTTTGTTTATATACTACACAGAGGGCACCAGCTCGAAAGGCTTGCTATACTACTCTGTATCTACTGTATTTATATGTGCTCTTCATTACAAATTGAATCTACCCATTTGGCAATGGTCCATGTGCCATAGAGTGCTTCCCCTGTGGGTCTGAAAACTCCTCCCTCTCAGCAACATTCTGACTCAGTTCATTTTGGCCCTCAGATTTGAGTCCAACTGACTCACTGCCTGGCCAGCAGAGAGTACTCCTTATATTCCAAGTAGCACATGCCTTTTCCAAGCCTCGTTTTCAGGAGAGCACACCTTCCATGTGCTTCCCTGTCATACACCAGTCCAAGGACACATGTGGTTTTAATTATCCTGTACAGCCACAGTACCATAGGTCTGGAGTGCAGGCCATTCTCTTATGATATCATTGCACTCTCCTGTGCCTGTTGATTCCTGATCAATGTCTCCCCTCTGATTGCATCATAAACACCCATTTCTTTGAGTAGAGTGCTGCTAGTGTCAAGTACATCAACTCCATGGCCAACAAGACCCATCTGGTGTCTTGTTAAGACCTGAGCCTTGAAGCTCCACCTGCTGTTGATTAGCAATGTAATTGCTTATGCTCTATACAAAGAGCGCACCCTTAGGTGTTTATTTGGCTAACATGGACCCTTGCATCATTTTAATTGCCTATTATGTTCACAATTTCATGGGTAGACAGCCACTTGGCATGTCACCATGATATCAGCAAATGTGTCATTTATTGTAAAAATGACAAACAAGTCAGAGGTAGAAACATCAAGAGGTACCAATGGTTTTACATCAACTGGCCTTTTAATAAAGCAAAAGTATTATAAATTCAGTCAATGCAGAAAATAATGGATCATACTTGTGATGGAAAGCATGAACCAGATTGTTTGAACTTGTCTCTGTCAGAAGATCACTTTCAGTTGGCATGTCTTCAATTTCAAGGGTTGAGGACAAAGGTGTTTCAACCTGTCAAACCCCTGCTGCATTAGGTGGATATTTAGAATGTGTCTCCCTATATTTCATACGTTATGCCCTGATGATGCAATGAAGGGATTTAAGGTGACGAACCTTTTGTCCATCATGCAGGTAATGAATGGGTCATTTGCTTGAACGATAGGAGAAAATACAAAAAGTAGAGATTCATGATCTTCAGGTGGGTGGCATTGATCTTTTGTATCATCACAATATCGTGTCATGGAATTGGGTGGTCCTACACAACATTTAATGTAAATCTTCAAACTTATGAGGACATCATGCACTAAACTGTTGAAATCTCCTGTTCAATATTGTTCAAAAGCATTAAGAAGTTCATGAAATTATTTCTTAGTCACCCCAGTCTTGATTCAATGAGAATTATTCAGTGTTTGAATGTTGAAGAAAAAGAAAAAGTAAAAAAAAACAAAAACAAAAACAAAAACAAAAACAAAAACCCTAAATAAGAATCAGTGGAAGAAATAATGGAGTCTGAAAACTGGCAAGTGTCAGCAGCACAGGGAAATTTCACATGACCTCAAAGATAGGCAACTGTGCCTGTAATTTATTAACATACAGTCCTTTCTTCCAGGAATTAGCACCAAAATAATGACCAAACTTAATGCAGGTGCTGGAGAAGGCTGAATGTAAAACAAGGAAATTCACTGATAAAGGCTTTGTCAGCAATTTCATTGAATTTGATGAAAGCTGTGTCAGCAAGTTCATTGAATTCGATGAAGACTTTTGCACTACTACGACCAAAAAGTCAAGGACTTGGAACAAGGCTCCAATGTGAAAGCACTAATGATATCATCCCAATTTTTGACTTCATTACATTGACAAGGACTATTCAAAACCAAAACCCTCCCAACACCCCTGGCCAGAAGCAAGATGTCATCAAAAATGACAGCATTGTAACTCATTGGCTCTTGATGGGAAAAGGTAGGTCGACAATGTGAGTTCATGCAAGATGATGACTATCTATTATAATCAATTCAGATACCTCCATAGTCAGAAATAAGGCTACCAGCACGACAGACCACAGTCTTTGAGTCTCCACTAGTCTATTTCTATATGACTCTGCTCATCTGGTCAGAGTTGCAAAGGCCAAACCCAGTCAGCATTGTCCAGCTTTGATAGCCCTTTTTCTCAATTCATTCACAAATCATTAATCAACTGAATTGAACTCGAAACTTTGTTTTCCAGCTCTTTCAGCTGAGGCTTCTCTTCTAACCTGAAAACCTCTTCAATATCCTGTAATTGACTTTGAACATAAAATATCAATGAACAGCTGCAACAGCAAAATGATATGCACAACCCATTAGGGTACATTCCTCCCCACTTCTAGTACCACCATTTTCCTAGGCTCTCATGCATTCCATCAGACACTCCTGCATCTCTGGATCCTCAGCAACATTACCCATGAACTTTTTACAGTAATAATGAGGAGATGCCACAAGCAGCACCTAATAGTCAATGGAGCAGTTGATTATATGCATGCACTCAAGCACCACAAGTATACCAGGCCACATGATAGTTCATTGTCTGCCTCAGATAACAGTTCAAAAGTTTTCCTTGCCAGGATAGGCAGGCTGGACCTTGGAAAGCAGCATCAAGACTTGCTTGATGATTTAAAAGATACATTTTAGATTTGCCATGTATGGATCAACAATTCATGTGTCATTAACCAAGTGAGAATTAGTATGTTGATCGTATTGAACTGAGTTATGGCATCCAGGCAGAATACTGCCTGTGCCAGCAGCCCGATCTCCTTCAAGTTCCATACTATGACAACCAGATTTTTATATGGCAACCTTTACCATAACACCCTGCATAATAATAGGTTTTCAAAGCTTATAAGACTGTAAGACTGTTTTATTGGCCACCTCTGCTAATACAGCTCAGGTAAATAAGTGCAAACTAATCTACCTCAGCAGCTCATTGTGAATAATCAGTACATAACATCAAGGGAGCTCACTCAAGAAAAAGTAACATGAGATAATAAAGATAGTAGTTAGACCAGTACAGTTTTGATACTAGTTTTTGTCAGGACTGGATGTCACCTTTGCCTGTATTCACCCCACATTCTGCCTGCAAGATGTATGCACAATGAATGCCAGGTTTGAGATACACAAACAAGCACATGGTTTGTTGCCCCTTTTTTTTTTTAAAAAAAAAGGAGGAAGTGCTGGTAAGAGTGGTGTCAGGCCAAGGTAAAAATGCGAGACAGATTGTGGCCACAGAGGATCATCTTTGAAAAGCCTTTAAGCAGCACTTACTGCAAGTTGAGACCAATAAAAGGAAATAATTTTGAAATTCATTCTTCTACAGTGGATTTGGCAATTTGGCAAATATTAATTCAAATTCTAATGGCCCTTGCCACAAGTTTAGACCAATAAAAGGAAATAATTTTGAAACTCATTCTCCTACAGTGGATTCAGCAATTTGGCAAATATTAATTCAAATTCTAACAGCCCTTGCTGCAAGTTTAGACCAATAAAAGGAAATAATTTTGAAATTCATTCTCCTACAGTAGCCTCAGCATTTCGGCAATCAGGCAATATGTTATTAGATATACCAGATTTAGATTTATTTGAAAAATCTATACATATATAGAAACTAATATTATCTTATCTTATGCCTTATCTTATCTGTAAAATATCTTTCACTTTAGGAAATTCCCACGGGGGTTTGCACTACTAAGACCGAGTCACAAGGACTCGGAATCAAGCGACAGTTCCCCGTTGAATGCCGAAGGCGGCACTAAGCCTTCCATCGGTCACAGGGCCCATACACTCATCTATCTGATTACTGGTTACGAAGCGTTCTCACGACGTGTTCGTGTTCCTCCCATCCACCATGTCTAAGAGGTCTACTAATGTTGAGACACGTCCGACTAATCAGATCGCAAGAGAAAAGTTCATTGTCGTCATGAACAAAACAAAAAGAGTATTCATTAGGAAGTCGGAAGTATCTAGTTATGATGTGATTGTGTCGACCTTCATTATGGACTTATTCTGATATAAACACAGGCTTTAATCACTACGCTGCTCCAGCGGTTTACAGAGATTTTTGACTACGGGGACATTCGAGAACTTCGATCGAGATACATTCTTCAAACCGACGATCTCGACATGTGTCACGGAAAATTTGTTGATATTCCAAGGGAGATGTGGGGAGAAATAAGCCCAATGGTAAATAGTATAAGGATTATAAGCAAGTGTGAGTTACTCCTTTTCACTGCCTTTCATGCACTCAACGTATATCAGATTCGACCGAATATCGACAGGGGTTGTAGCACAACACCCCCTAGCGAATGTCCAGTGTACCGACAAGAATAGGGGTACCTTGTGGATATCTAGTAATATTTCATCGGAGTTCCGCACTATCGAGTATCCATGAGAGCAGATATAGCGTTGTGTATTCATCACAATCCGATAAGAGTAAATATATAGCACTCAATTTTCGCATGTCTAATATCTGCTATGGTCCATTCGACGGCGACGTCCATGCATGGGAGGTGGGTTTTGCACTGTAGTGAGACGGTTGGCTGGACTGGTGTACACTTGCTAGGTGGGTGTTACCAGACGGACTGCGCCACTGAGTGCGTCAAAGACAAGGGAACCGGCCCGATACCCGGTCAATGTGGCGATCCAGCAAACAACGGCATACAAGTGACTTCGACGCCGACGACTAGAGTGAGACCGGCTGGTATGTCCGAAGAGTGGACTCACGACCGGTACGCGACTCTCTTCTCTCCTCCGACACCACGAGCATCTCCTACAGGTACGCCTGCATCACTGCCCGCATGAGACTCACCTCGGTCTCCCGACGACTTTGGGCCATTCGTCTCTGTGCCGCCCTCTCAAGACCCACTGGCGTTCTCGGATTCGGACGTGGACGGAGAGCCGACGAGTAGAAACGAGAGGTTCTTCAGGGAAGCGACGCTCGCGCAGGAGCGGAATAAGCGGATGGGACTTGCATCGGTCACCCGACGACTTTGGGCCATTCGTTCCTGTGCCGCCCTCCCAAGACCCACTGGCGTTCTCGGATCCAGACATGCATGGAGAGATGTCAACTAGCAACGAGAAGTTCTTTACAGAGGTGACGCTCGCGCAGGAGCGGAATAAGCGACACGTACTCAATGAGCTGCTTGGCGAAGAACCGTTGTTTCGCGAGAAACATTTAGATTCAGATGCAAATTCCGAGGTGGTACTTGATGTCGACGAGGACTTCTTCACCGCCAAACCCTCTACCGCGCATTCTTCCCTCTCCTCATCGTTCGTGCATTCCCCCGTCAGCAGCCACTCTGGTATTGCCCTCGCCTGCCTCACGATCAGCGACAGCTCAAGCTTCCTTCTCTATCGCCCTTCTAATCCAAGAACTTATCAATTGCATCCTCTCAACTGACTCACGTCTGCTCTGCCTGTTTCCAGAGCAACCGGTACCCTTGTTTCAGAGGACTCGAAGGACATGCCAGTGGTGCGTCCTAGCACGTTTTCATCGAGGTCTAACGTCGCAGTATGGAATTCAGACAGAATTGTCGTTAACCCCGCTCCGCGTAGCATGCATTCAACATTCACAGTTGCGAGCTACTGCTACTCCTCACTTACTCACCTGCCGTCAGGATCGAGATCTGCAATAATACATGGGACCTCTGACGATCTACATCACTGGGACGTGTCAGCAGAGTCTGGACTCACGAATCGTATGGAGGGATTGCGCAAGATGGTGTCTGCTCTGGTATCTTCCTTGCTTGCCGGGAGACTCTTTTCCTTCCAGAGAAGACACAATCGTCATGCTGTCCTGTCTCCTTTATCGTCTAAGATGCTACTATAGTGCAGTTTTGCGCAACCGTGCGGATCTCACTACGTCATTGTCTTTTTTTCTCGGGAGGCAACGTATAGTCTGCTTCCACTTTCAAAGTTTTCCTTGTTACTTTTCTGTATGTCTTTGAATTGCTCGTAAAACTAGATGAGATATGGCGATCGTGCTCTGTTTTCCGATATTAGACCATCGTGAGGTCTTTTCTCGGCTATGACCACGAAGGTCCTGGAATAGCTCTTTGACGACAGAGATTTGTATATTCCCATCCAAGCCTTTTACGTAAATCATTCGGTTGCAATACTTTGCATACAGAACTTGACATTCCTGTCTGCCCTCACCTCACACTCTCAGAGAATACAGAGCCGGTGCCTATCGATTGATCATCTGATAAGAATGGCGCTCAATCTTTTCACGACCCAGCCTCTCACGGTGTCGGTTCTTTCTTATCCTACATGTCCCGCAATGCTCCCAAATTCGTGGGTTCCATACAAGAATCTAAAAGTATACGGAGATCGAACTTTGGTTCCTGTACAATGGGGTTCTCCTCAATCTGGACTTCAATAATCGACTCGACAATGATACAGAGTCTTCACAACCCCTTCACTGCAAAAACCAGTCATATATTTGTTTCCCTGTCTCGGTAGATGCTCTCGTACGAGTATCCCTTGTCAAAGCATGGTCATTTTCTGCTGTTTACTCAAATGAACGAAGACCATACCCTACCGACATGAGTACTGGTACGTAGTTGTTCTATTTACTCTGGGAAGCTATAAATATGTTTATGACTCAATTATTTATCTTTGTTCGAGGATGACCTGACTGGCCACCAGTGGTCCCTCCCGCTCCCTTAATGCTGCTATGCTCTGTTCTCCCCTTGGGAATCATCGAATCCCCCCCCAAGTCCACGACAACGATTGCATGCCTCAAAGTTGTCTTGTGCCTGACTGACCTATCTCCGTCTTCATGTCGAAGCAAGAACGATCTATCAGGTTCCATCGATTGATTTATTGCTGACCTGATCAATAGATTCCGGCTTCCATTTAACATGGAGCACGACCGTATTGCAATTAAACTTCATCCCCAAAGATTCATGCGAACAAGCCGCACGTCTGGATGTTGAGCTGAGGCCGAACGTTGTTCTTCGCGTATTCATACTACTCAAGAGGATGATTTGGATAATTAGGAGGGAGGAATACACGCGATATAAATTCATGTTGTCGACATAAATCTCGGCCGAAATAGGTTGCACTACTTGTCCCGCGATTGCTCTACGAGGAAGAGCATACCCAATCATTCGTCCAAGGACTCATAAGAAATCCATAATCTGAACTTCGGTGCTTGTATATTGAATTTCCACTCCACAACGCCGTATCCACCGATTGCACTCCTATGATGGTGCAAAACCCCGCAACCTGTGCCTATTCTTCAGATTAAATTTACAAACCCCATTTCTGCCGTCCAATGGCACAGGGTAGACACGTGGAGGGCGAAGAATCACACCAATTGAATCATCGTATCTTTTGATAGGCCCGGGACTTGAAAATTGACACAGTTGTTTGCGGTTCTCTACTAGTTGTAGCTTTCATGAGAGAACGCAGGCCGTAAGTAATCTGTCACCACCCCTTCATCAGCTGTGGAAAAGGCTCCGGAGAACAATACAATACAGTGTGCCGTCCAAGAGAATCCCGCACCATGGGAGCTCAAACCCTTAAAGGCGCCTTACAGCTCTCCCTTTGGCTAGTCTATGGAATATGAGATTTTCTTTTGTGTTCTACTACCCTCTCCGCTCCACCGAGAAGGACACGAAGCATAAAACGCTAGATCCAAGTGAAAGGACCCCGAAGACCTGAATACACTGATCACGTCCTCGCGTATGATTCGTACTTGGAGATGGGGTCATATGCTGCTACAATGGAAGCGATCCAATACACCCATGCTCAATCTGGTGTATACGGCGGCGACGTTCATGGAAATTATGTGTTAAGAACGCTGCAAAGTATCATGCTCAGACGGTAAAAAAAAACATTCTATAAGGACGACTTAGAACCATTTCGACTGGAAGCCTGAGTTGGTCCGGCAGTGAGTCACATTGTCATGACCGTGGAACTCGTATCGTTGTATTCATCAGGAAGTCCACCTGCGGACGTTTAGCGTTTATCACTTATTCTCAGATACGCAGTATTGAACGTCTGCGCTTTCCACTGGACGATAGTGTGGAAAAACCCGAAACGAGAGTTCGCTCCAACGACATAAAGATGTCACGCGCGGAGTGTCAAGCCAATATCATTGCGCTTGGCTGAGCTCTGCAAACGCATGTAGAATGTAGACTACAGTACCTACTTATATACTAAAGTACTAATCTACTAGAACTTTCTACATGTTTCCTATGCTTTCTTCCTTAATCAGCATACTCGGCATGATGCCGGATTGCCATATTCCAACAGATAGAAAAGCAGGCTAGTTGATTACTCGCATCTGGCTATTTAGAGGTGTTAGCTATTATACTGACTGACTCGTTTCCAGTGTTTTTCTTAGTGCTTGTATATGGGTGCAAATACCAATTTTAGACGACGTCTGGAATCCACGCCACATGGAACTCAAAGTCGAAACCGAAGTCCTGGTTTTCGGATCGATAACACTCAAAGGGATCAGCATTTCCCATGAATAACTGTGGAGACTTTATGCATCCAGATGATGCTCATTTGCTATCTTCTTACCACCATGTCGACTCATCCTCCCCGGGCATGAACAGACTTTCTCCTCCGCCGAAAATCAGCATCATCGGAACTGATTTGGAAAGCGGGGACGTCTCAGAGGACCTGCTTCGCCAGCAGTCTCTAGAAGATACGTACCAGGTTGCTTTTTCGAAAACGGAACTGTCTGAGAGGCAAAAAAGGGGTGACGAACTCAGTGAGTGGCCCATAGCTTAGGTAGGATTTTGTGCCAACGTATTTTAGTGGAGAGTATTGATCCATCGCCTTACACCTCTCTCCACACTTGGTATACAGAAAACGAATCAGAGATCGAGTCGGCGGCTAGAGCGATTGATTCATTTTCATTGGACGCAAAAGCAATTGACAACGCGTTAAGCTCGATTGCAGAAACGTCTCAACTGGTCATAAAATGTTTGGATCTCCTCGGCCAATTGCACCCATTCCTGGGCGGTCAGTTATATATTATGGTGCGTAGGTGATTCTTTTGACGTGTATCCTCAGCGGCCGTCCTCGCATTCAAACTTGTCTTTTCGCTGGACATGACACGGCGTAACAATAACCAAAGGGTCCTCGCTGTAAAACTCCAAATGCAGAGCACGATGATCGTACTATTACGGTAAGTATCTCATGCGTCGTCTTATTTCTATAGTACCATTGATAGGTGCTTCTAGGCTTCGTTCTATCCAGGATTCTAAAGCAGTTAGGCCTGACGGCACCTCGATCGAAAATCAGATGAGGTCCTTGATGGAAGAAATTGCAAACGACATCCGAGAAACTGGCTCCGCCTGCGACCATTACCTGGGGAAAGGCTTTTTGGGTGTGTGTCCTTGTCAAAGCAACAGAGCTCTTCATTTACCTTCGAATCAGCCAAGACGATAAGATCCTGGAAGTATGAAGACTGTTTGGCAGAATATGCCGCCAAATTCGAAAAACATCGAAAGGATATCGATTTCGAGCTCCAAATGCATAACGCTTTGCAACTCGACGCCGTAAATCGCAAAATCGATGTCATAAATTACAATCTTGACCAGACTACAAAACTGATGAGGGATGTGTTTAGGAAGCTCGACACTGATCGGGAGGAAGACATTAGGAAATTTATCGAAGAAAAGGGAGTCGAGGCATGCATAGATAATAAGCAGCTCTTGCTCGAAATCATAGAAAAAAGCGGGAAGCACATTGAAGACATACTTCGGCATCAGTCGGGGACGACAGTGGACAAAGGTACTGGGATGAGGCGCGCCGAAAAAGTCCAGAAAGAGCTGCGGAAAGAATTGGCAGAGGATGTCGGCCGAGCTTTCAAAAGGAACTTCATTCGCTTTGAGAAGAAACTGCAAGTCCAGAACCGACAACTGATGTCGGTGTTCAAAGACTCATTGCAAAGCACCGAGTCTCATATTCTTACCACCATGGCTTCCGGTCCTCATGACCAAATTATCGATAAGGTAGCTTATTCTTGTTTCCTTTCCATCGCATGCTCATTTTCCTCCAAGGACCTCAAGGAACTTTGGAGGTTGATGGTACGTGCGTTCTTAGTCGCCTTATTTTGATAAATTTCCATACATTCCCCGAGTCGTCTGATGTGCTGATTCCCTTGGGTAGGGTTGGCGAGGTAGCGTCAAGGCTAAGCACCTCGTTCTTGCCCTAATTGACTACCTAATTGACAAGATCGGCTTTCCGAATGTCTCATATACTGTGTCTCCCAGTAGCTCCAAACCTGGAAGCCGCAGGGCATCACAATCAAGTACTTTCAGCGTTACGGGCAACTCTTTCTCTCCCATATCCAAGAGTGACCGCTGGGCTATAGCATATCTCGATGTTGCACATATCCAGCCTATACTCGAAGCCCTGGATGATGACGCGACAGGATTTATTACCATCAAAGAAATCAATAGTTTCACGAAGTCACCGTGGCTGAGTTACAGTAATCACGATACTAGTATGCCAATGTCACCGATTTGGTCGTAGGTTCAATCTTAAACCACCCATTCGCAGCTTACTGATGAACTTCGCAGACTTCCTCAATGGATCGCGTACTGGGCGGCAGGTACGTCTCGCCTTGTACCATGCTTATTTTTCCTAACGTGTCCCACAAAAGGATGGCACACCAGTGTCAATCAATATAAAAAGAGGATCCACATAATTCTCTCTACAATGTACAGAACATTTCGCGATGTGTTACCTGCCAACCGCGCAGGGGTAATCCAATATCTGCAGCATGATTCCATTTACCAGGTGGATAGGCTCCTTCGATCAACGCGGGACCTACCTGCCAACGCTTTGCAAATGGGTGAATTGCGAAGATTAACTACAAATTTCACTGAATCGGAGCAAAGTCGTCTGGAGCGTAATCTTTCGGATGTCTCGTACGACATTGACGCAAAATCGACTGTCTCTCTGATAACCGGACCTGGACGCATCGAACGTGTAGGTTGACCTGCGAGTTTCGACTTTGAGCATTTTCTTAATACTTTTTTCAGTATATTTATCCTTTGCTCTATCTTCTCCTGAAGAATCATCTACGAGTCGTTCGTCTATCAACTAAATTCGTTCTTCACCCGGATGAAATGTCGAACATGTCCTCATCTTTGTGGACTTTGTTTTCGGTAGTCGACGAGCGAATGCAAAGTCTAGCTTGTACGTCCGTGGCTTGTGCTACTCCTGATTTATATTGATAATGTTCTTGTCAGCGTTCTTCAAGCAGAGTGGTGTCGACGTAGTCGAAAAGCTAGAGAACTATGCATTTGGCATGGTAAGTTATGTTCCGAGTTTACTGTCTTCTTGTATATTTAATGATCTTATATCCATCTTGCACAGTTCAAACTATCCTACATTAATCCCCATAAACTGCCATCCGACAATCTTATCTCGGACTACGTTAGCGAAGATCCAACCATTGACGATGCAGGCGCCGAGTCTCTCGAAAAGCTGAGCACGATTTCTTCCAGCATCCTGCGAGATCCTCCTCTCGGCCTTCCTGGATCTAACATGTACCACTTCCTCTCCTACTTCACTGACACTTTTGGAACTCCTGAGGATCCGATAGAAGGACAGTGGACTGGTCACCTCTACAATAAACGTAAATCGGAGTGGGGTCTCATGCAACTCAACATCGAATCTGTGAGGAATGACTCTTTCACTGGGAAAGCGGTGACATGTGATTGGGCGATGAATATCACAGGCCGTATTAAGGAGGGCAACAAGGTTCATATTCGCCTCGCATTCAAAGACGGTGACTCTGTGCACTTAACTGGGGACCTCGATGCTGAAAGGGGCATAATCAAGGGGTGGTGCAAGTACGTAAGATGGTCCGGAAATGAAGGGGCAGATGATGAGGGAGGTGGTAAGGGTGACGGCAACGGGGACCAAGGTGGCGCCGAAAAGAGCAAGGATGCCGTGACCCGAAGGACAGTCCGGACAGGTTCTGGAGAACGCACAGACGGTCTCACTCTCCAGAGCGATCCAATCGATACTGTTGAAAAAAGCGCGGCTGATCCCGAGGCTAATGAAGCTGACGTTGGCCATGGTGCCTCAAAGGCATCCGACGGTTCAGGAGATACCAATCCCGAGTCTGAAAATTATTATTACAAATTCGTTTTGCGTCGGACCCCAGCCTCCTTGTGTAGGTTCCTGCCCGGTGATCAGCGACGTACCCCGGAGGTTGAGGAGAACGCCAAGGATCGTGCTCGGGCGCGATGGAGGTTTGCTTGCGCTTCTGTGCTGGACAGAATCAGGAGAAACTTGAAGCATTTTTCTTGGGCCCTTTTGATAGAGAGGCTTGCTGAAAGACAGCGCTTCATCGACCTGGCTTTCAGAGAACAATGCACAGATGAGAATTATTCTCCACGTGAATCTTTTTCGGAAGGGGACCGAGAAGAACTGTTTCGCCTGAAATGCGCGATTTTCCCAACGGATAGTCATCGTTACTATTCTTCCGTTGATGATGAGATAACCCGGCGCCAATACAAGTGAGTCTACAGCCCAGAGTCCTTTATTTCTCTAGTATACTGATTATTTCTGATGCTGAACCAGCTATCATGCCTGCGATTCGTGCAGTAGTTACATCTTGGATAGCAGGCTGGCCTGCCTGACCTGCATGAATGACTCATTTACGGACACAATTGATCTATGCATAAGCTGCATCGATAACAGCTGCGAGCGTGGCGGATTCGTCCATGATACATCTCATGTTCTGCTCAAGTTCGATAATTTCGTCCTAGACGGACATCTGCGGTGGATAATCCCTGAAGCTTCTTCCATGATATTGCGTATCAAAAAGGAGCTCCAGACTTCTCTGAAGAACCTTATCGAGCCTGGAGAGCACATTGTCTCGTCGCATACAGGCCAGTCGAAGAAGGAAGCTCAGAGCACAGTTGCATTTCCACGCTGTCGGTGCTGTGACGTAGTCATATCTTTGCCTTGCTGGGTATGCTTGATCTGTGGTACGTGCTTTATATATTCTGTCCGTACTCCGACAACTAATTTATACGGCTGCAGCAATAGATGCGTATGTTTGCGGGGAATGTGGTGATGCGAGGAAAGAACCAATGCCACATGACCCCCACAAGCTCGGGCACCCACTCCTACGAATCGCAGATTGTGATCTGCCGGTGGAGGTCGCTACAACCGATGTGAAACTGGCTTCTCTGGAAAAGAGGTTCGACAAAGTTGATCAACGACTTGAGACACTTGAAGAGGGAGTTAAGAACCGATTCTTAGCGATGGAAAAGATGGTGAAGGAATATCTCACCAAGTGAGCCAACGGAACCCCTCCGAAACCCGTATCGTCATGGGCCAGAAACATGTACGTTCCTTTAATGCGCTTCTCAATCACTACCGCTCACAGTCGTATATACAGGTTAAACGCATTTATATGTATATCCTTAGTGGTCATTTCATTCAAGTATATCAGGCAAAATGTCTACGCTACGTAACCACATAGCGTCCTCACTCACAGTACCAGTACCATTCAAGCCACAAATTTACTATGTACGTTGAGTATGCTACCAGTCCGTTCCGGATGGATATTATATGTGTAAAAGAGGTTTCAAAAACCTTACTTTATCTTGAATTCATGTCGTAGTATGTAGTATAAAATCCATGTCTCAGATAAAGGTGTTACTTCGGTCCAAGACATGGTTAATCAATCCATGTCGGATCAGTTGTTCGCCCTCATACCCTGATCAACGGAAGCAACGTAGCCATCTAAAGTGTCTTTATGACGCAATCATAGACGTATGTTCGAAAATGACTCGGAACACAAGTCAACCTCCCTCACCACCAGTGTCCCCCCAAATGCTGCCGGATACTGCACTTACCTTGGGAACTCGATGAAAGCAAGAGCATCATTTACCACATACTTCACGATGGGTTCCATCGGATGATTTTTCACTTACCTGAACAATAGATTATGGCTTCGATTTAACCATGGAGCATGACTGCACTGCAATTCAACTTCGTCCCCAAAGCTTCATATGAACGAGTCGCACATCTGGATGTCAAACCGAGACCGATCGTTGTTTTTTTTCGCTTATTCATACTATTCAAGAGGGTCTGTAAGGATGATTTAGATAATTGGGAGGTAGGAATACCTCGAGCATCGGAGGATGCTGAACATTGGAAAGTATCGTTGGCATAGAAGAAAAACTCTCCTAGGTATTAAATGAGGAGGAATGGAGGCGGCTTCTTGATCAGGCATGGACTTTTGGTTCAACTAGGACCACTGGAATTGCGTTCTCAGTATTACGTCGAATAGTATGACAGACCCACGTCGACGTCGGTAAGCAAAAGGGAATTGTTAAAGACCACGGCACGATACTTGGTGAATGTGGCGATCCTTAGGGTTAATTGAAGGTCCTGGATGTTGGCGGAAGGTGCATTCGTGTTTTTATGTTGAAGGAGGCCGGGGATTTATGAAGATTAAAGAAAGACATGCATATGTTCCGAGATGCTGATATACGGAGGTACACCTTACAGTACTAGAACCTGAGGTGACATCCATGTTCCCGGTCGAATGCCGAAGGGCGGCACTCAACGTTCCATCAGTCACAGGGCCCATACACTCATCCATCTGATTACTGGTCACGGAGCGTTCTCACGAGGTGTTCGTCTTCTTCCAAATCTGCCATGTCTACGAATACTCGCAACGCCCGGGCGTCATCGACGTCTATTACTGTTGAGACACGTACGACCAATCAGATCGCAAGAGAGAGGTTTATCGTCGTCATCCATGAAACGACCCAACTCTTCATGAGGAGGTCGGAGGCATCTAATTATGATGTGAATGTGTCGACCTTCATCATGGACTTATTCTGATATAAATACAGGCTTTAATCACTGCACTGCTCAAGCAGTTAGGGATTTCTTCCCACGACAGCGACGACGACAACTTCTACAGGCGCACTAAAGATGTTTCAATGGATTATGTCCTCCAAACTGACGATCTCGAAATGTGTCGCGGAACATTTGTTGATATTCCAAGGGAGTTGTGGCGGGAAATAAGCCCATTGATAACTCGCATAAGGATTATCAATAAACCTAAGACGAGCAGTGAGTCACTCCCTGTCACTGTCCTTCAGGTATTAAGTTATCATCAGGTTCGCGTGAATATAGCCCCGAGTTCGACACAAGCTGGTAGATTAGCATCCCCATCAAACATCCCGTATGACGCCAAGAATACAGCGGGTCAGTCATACCTAGTCAAATTTCATTGAAGTTCCGTACCATTGAGTATCCACGAGAGCAGATACAGCATTGTGTATTCGTCACAACTTGATAAGAGTGAATATACAGAACTTGGTTTTCGCATGTCTAATATCTGCCATGGTCCATTAGACGGGATGGGAAGTGGGTTTTGCATTGTAGTTCCACGCCGGATGTTTAGGTGGTAGAAGGACCTAGTAAGTCAGCTGGCTGGACTGGTGTACATTTGCTGGTTGCGCGTTACCAGACAGACTACGCCACTGAGCCTGAGGTTGGCCTGAGGGCGTCTTTGACGAAAAGGGAACCGGCCCGATATCCGGCCATAAGTGGCGATCCAGCAAACAATGACACACAAGTGACCTGAATGCCGACGAGAAGGATGTCCGAGGACTCACGACCGATACGCGACTCTCTTCTCGCCCCCGACACCACGAGCATCTCCCACTGGTACTCTTGCACCACTACCTCCATGGGACTCACCTCCGTCTCCCGACGACTTTGGGCCGTTCGTCTCTGTGCTGCCCTTCCAGGATCCACTGGCATTCTCGGAACCGGGATTGGATGGAGAGCTGACGAGCAGCAGCGAGAGGTTCTTTAGAGACGCGATGCTCGTGCAGGAGAGGAATAAATTGCATGTACTGTACGGGCTGCTCGGCAAGGACCCGCTATTTCGCGAGAAGGAATCAGACTCAGACTCAGAGGTGGTTCTCGACGTCGACGAGGACTTCTTTACAGCAAAACGCTCTACCGCCCCATCCTGCTTCTCCTCATCGTTCGTACTGGCACCCGGATCACACGTGTCAGCGGCCACTCCAGCTCCGCCAATCGCGTCGACGTCATGGGATGACCTACTAAGATCGTGAAGCTGCGAAACGTTTGTGCATAGAGATTTTTTCTGTCCTTCAAGTTCCTACTCATATTTCTCAGGCAGAGATGATCCACTGATGAAAGCCTTTTAGACAAAGGTTATGGTAATATTAATACGACACGTTACAAACTGAAAGATAATTAATGAATATCGCCGAGTTCCTACATCCCGTTGCCCTTCACCATTGGAGGAAATTTTTGATCCAAGTTCAACTGCGCGTTCGTCCCTGTGCTCGACAACATCTTCGCCAGTTGGCGATGTCGTGTGACGTATGCAAATCTGAAGCGGTGATTTGTCAGAAGAGCGTTGGGAGTCACATCGACGTTGGTAGACGTTTTGAAAGAGGGATTTTATAGCGCCCCTAACAAGCCCCTAATCTGAGGCTTGTCGTTGTACCATATACCCAGTAATAGTTCCCTGTCGAATGCCGAAGGGCGGCACTAAACCTTCCATCAGTCACAGGGCCCATACACTCATCCGTCTGATTACTGATTACGAAGTATTCTCACGGCGTGTTCGTCTTCTTCCCATCAAACATGTCTACAAATACTAGCAACACCAGGGCGACATCGACGTCTACTACCGTTGAGACACCCGGTGCGATCCCTCAGATCCCGAAAGAGAGGTTCATTATCGCCTTCCTTGGCAAGAGACGAGTCTTCCTTAAGTGGTCGGATGTGTCTAATTATGACGTGAGTGTGTCAATCTGCAGTATAGACTTCATAGTATTGACTCTGCTAATATCATAGGCTTTATTGGATGTAATATGGAAGCGGTTTACAGATATTCCGGACTGGAGTAGAAGTAAATATGTCATTCAAACCGATGACTTGGACATTTGTCGCGGAACAGCCGTTGATATTCCAAGGGAGTTGTGGAAAGATATAGGCCCCATGATAACTCGCATAAGGATTATGGACCCATGTGAGTCACTCCTTGTCGCTGTCTTTCATGTACTCAATCTATATCAGATTCAACCGAATATAAAAATGGGTTGTAGAATAGCATCCTTCCTACTGAATATCTAGTCCTCTTTCGGACTTTCTCTTTTAAATTCGTGCACCACGACGGTGGGCTCTTGGACACGTATAGTCAAATTTACTTGCGCTTCTACACATTCGAGTATCCTTCGAGCATACGCGACTGGGTATCTATCATAACGCGATAAGAGCGAAAACATGGAACTCAATTTCGCATGTATATGCTCTGCTATGGTGTGGGATACATGGTACACTGATTTAAAACTTCCTGCATGAAGGCATTATGTAGAATACAAAATGAGGCTTGTCGATAGATTCCTCTCCTGGTCAATGTAGGATGAATTCGATCCAGAAACGATTCATGGGTTAACAAAGTATGGAATAAAATGTTCGTCCTTCCACCGACAATGACATCAATGCCTGTGATTACGCTGATATTTAGAAAACACATGCGAGGGAATATACACATCTAGATGCCTACTTGACCGCGGTGAAGATACCTGCAAGACGTCTTCCTGATACACGTTGTGTCCGAAGGTTCATCGTAGGCGCTGAGTGATGCTGGAGTGTATTGATGTTTACACGTCTTCTTGATACACGTTGTGCCAGAAGATTCACTTTAGACGCTGAGTGATGGGGGTGCGGAAGCATGTAGGTTATTACACTGCTTCTTCGCTCCCATCTCTCGCTGCTTTTTGGCCCATTAAGCGTCATCACTAGCAAGTAATCGGTAGCCCTCCAAGGTTATACCTAAGCACCTAACTATCCAGTAGATGTTCTCGTGCATGTATTGTTGAAGCGTGAGCACTAACCAGGTGTGCGTGCCAGAGAGTTATTCTGAGTAAGTGTCCGGCCCGATATCCGGGTCATAAGTGGCGATTCAGCAAACAATAGCACACAAGTGACTTGAATGCCGACGAGAAGGATGTCCGAGGAGTGGACTCACGACCGATACGCGACTCTCTTCTCACCCCCGACACCACGGGCATCTCCGACCGGCACGCCTGCACAACTCCCAGTATGGGATTCACCTCGGTCTCCCGACGACTTTGGGCCATTCGTCTCTGTGCCGCCCTCCCAAGACCCACTGGCGTTCTCGGATTCGGATATAGATGGAGAGCCGACGAGTAGTAGTGATAGGTTCTTCAAAGAGGCGACGCTCGCACAGGAGAGGAATAAGCGGCACGTACTCGATGAACTGCTCGGCGACGAACCGCTGTTTCGCGAAAAGGATTCAGATTCAGAATCAAATTCAGAGGTGGTTCTCGATGTTGACGAAGATTTCTTCACCGCCAAACCCTCTACTGCGCCTTCCTCCCTCGCTTCATCGTTCGTACATACCCCCGGATCGCACGTGTCAGCAGCCACTCCGGCTCCGCCAATCGCGTCGACGTCATCTGTCTCGCTACCTATCAGCCACCCTCCGCCATCCCCGTCCGCCCGGGCCAGCCTCGACTCTCTATTCGACCACCCCGAGCCTCCTCCGCGTCCTCACTCTGCCATCATCGTCCCCGTTGAGATCACCCATCACACGCCCTTTGCACCACCGCCCTCTTTCTCTGGCGTGTACATCCCTCCCAGCGGCGCTCCCGGCTTCCTAGGTGACCCTCCCCCAAGCTTACCCAAGTCTTCCCATGAAGTCCCACCAAAACTGGACCTACTTGGCCGCCACGCGACGACCACGCCCGTCCTCACTTCCGCCCTCGCCCTGTCGGTGAGCAGCTCCCGCTCCGGCCCAACCCATGCAGCCCACTCACCCTGCCGCCCTGCAGATCCACTCACACCTTCCCGCCCTCGCACGCCTCCGCCGCTCCTGGACGCTCCTCTACTCGCTGGACCAACACGGGATCTCCCTCAACACCCTCTACACGCGTGCAGAGCAATCCGTCCCTGTCCCATCCCCTGCGCTACTCGTGCTCAAGGATGCTGGGGACGTGCTATTTGGCGTCTTCCTCGCAGATGGGCTCCGTCAGAGCAGGGGGCGCGGGTATTATGGCTCCGGTGAATCGTATGTCTCTCCCTCCCTCCATCTCCTCTACGTCTGCATCTTACGCCTATCATACAGGTTCCTATGGCGATATGCATCAAACACACTGTCGGTGTACAAATCCACAGGCCGGAACGCCTATGTCGCGCTGTGTGAGCCCGAGTATCTGGCCTTTGGCGGCGGCGACGCATCGTACGGGCTCTATGTCGACAGGAGCCTCCTTGAGGGCTCCTCCGCTCGCTCGCTTACGTTTGGGAACGATGTCCTGTGTTCGCCGGGAAGAGTCCTTGCTGGAGGTGCCGTGGCGTTTGAATGTGTCGGTTTGGAGGTCTGGCGGGTGGGTTAAGATTAGAAGTACCTGTTTTGTATTTGTAGGGATGATAGCCTTGTTTGGGCCGGAAAATATTATTTTCTTCAGCAGTGCTGCAGCATGCTCACGGCGTATCACTTAGAAAGAACTGAAGCACAAGACCAGGCATTCTCATTCTGGCATATATGTGGAACACTTTTTTTTTCTTCGTCACTATCAGCCTCCCTCACTGGTCAACGACACCAGACGCGGCGATGACGACCTTGGTCCTCGGCGTCCCGCTCGGCGAGCCCTGCTTCTCGATCTCCTTGACCACCTCGAAGCCCTCGACGACCTCTCCGAACACGACGTGCCGGCCGTCCAGCTACCAGGCCATCAGCCTCAGGATAATGCATAGAAGCGTGACTCACCCAGGGTGTCTTGACCGTTGTCACGAAGAACTGGAATCGCACAGTGAAAGATGAACAAGACAGGCTAGACACTGACGCATGCGTACCTGCGACCCGTTCGTGTTGGCACCCGCGTTAGCCATGGAGAGCAACCCCGGCTTGGTGTGCTTAAGCACAAAGTTCTCATCTGCCCACCAGTCAGCCCTGAAGCCAATACCTCCCACCAGAACGTAGTACGTACCCTTGAACTTGTCCCCGTAGATCGACCGCCCGCCTGTCCCGTTGTGAGCCGTAAAGTCTCCGCCCTGGATCATGAACTACCCAAACCGCGGAATCAGGAATGAGAACCGGGGAAAGAACGTGGGGCGACTCACGTCAGGGATGATCCGGTGGAAGCCACACCCTGCGTATCCAAACCCGTGCTCCCCTGTAGCGAGCTCCCGGAAGTTGCGCGCCGTCCGTGGGACGACGTCGTCGTATAGCTTGAAAACCACGCGCCGTGAGGGGGAGGCGCCTATCGTAACGTCGAACTGCAGGGATTGGGATGAGCTTATGGAGTTGATAGGTAGGATGCACTGACGAAGACGTTGGCCCTAGGAACGGGAAACAGGAAGAAAACAGAAAGTTGGCTGTGCACGATCTCAAGGAACAAGAACAAGCGCAACGTACAGAGACCTTCCCCCACTAGCAGCAGCAGAAGCGGTCGACATGAATCGGCGCAGATACGACATCCCTAACACCTAGTAGACGAGCAAATATCAAGCGTACAAGGGGGAGAGAAAAAAAGATGGAGGCACGTGATGCTTGATGGATGACGACGATGATCGCGTGTGTGGCGTGGGAGAGTCTTGTCCATTCCTAGATTTTTCGCTACGCGAGTGCGAGTGCGAGTCTATGCGCCAGCGGTCAGGCCCTTTACGGACATAGGGTTGGTCAACACACGAATGGAGTGTGGCGTAGTCTCTTACGGTAAGCTACCTCGTTATGCCCAGTTACCAAGGTTCGACGCCTTGCTCTCTGCGTAAGACGAAAACGAAAGGGGGACCCTTTTGGTCTTCGTTTTGTCTTGTCGCCAAGCGCTTTTATCTCTGTGTCTGTCTTCTGTCTTTTTCCCTCTCATTCCTTTGGCATTGTCGAATCTGGCCACAGAATAGTAATGTTAGACTCGGATGTGAGGTACCGTCTTGACTCTTTTTCCATTCTCCAACCAGCCGTATTTCTAGGGTCCGTCTGTCACCTGAACACCTGGGCAGGGATCCACAATGCCAAAAAGCACTCGTAATGGAAGGTCGTCGTCGTCTAATGGGTATTCCTGTCACAAAGCTGTTGAGGGGAGGGGGTTCGATTCCCCGAACGTCTAATTTCGACATATCCGGATACTATCACTTTTTGCTAACCGGCAACCACTGAGTGTTTTGCTTGAGACGCGTGCGGCGTCGGTGAACCCGGAACCGTGAGACCTCCAAGTTCTGTGTACATGCGGTGATGGAGATTAAAAGATTGTGATGCATGCTCGTTATGCCCAGGCAGCAAGGTTCTCCAAAAGAAAAACTGTCTCCCTTTTTTGGTCTTGTCGGTTTTTCCTCTTTTTTTTTTTTTTTTCCCTCTGCTTCCTTCTTTTTATTTATCGTCGTTTCGGTTTTGTTTTTTTGAATTTTGAATTTCACTTCTTTTTTTTTTTTTTGGATGAATTCAAAAAGAAAGGTTCCAAGCGACTCGGAGGTAACGTCTTGACTCTTTTTTTTTTCTTTCGATTCACTCACTCTATTCTATCAATTCAGCCGTCATTACATTGGTCATCCACCACCTTGATGTCCTGCATCAAACGACAGTGCAAAAAGCTACTTCCGATGCATGGACGGCATTGTGTAGTGGGCATTCCCGTAAAGTTGGGGAGGAGAGGGGTTCGATCCCCTGACGTCCAATTCTCCGGATACCGTGTGGTTAATACTTTTGCTGCTCGTAACTGTGAGCGCTTCAAAAAAGTTTCATTCTTTTTTGACGTTCGTCTAGCCCGGACCCCGGTGCCTGCGATAACGCTTATGTTCAAGCATTTCTCCCAGTCGCGGTGCGGCGTAAGGGTTCACGTCTGCCTTGCGTATACCTTCATGTTCTCAACTAATACCCATTCCTACATAGTGCATACCTGATGATGTTGTCACCTATTTCTCTCTTGAATTTAGGTAGAGTAGTACTTGGTATTTCTAATGAGCGTGAGAGAACTTTCTTTGTGGTGTTTAGTATAACTTAAAGCTTGAATGAGGGACACCATTCCGAAAGTATATGGACTTCTGAATCGATTCAACACGCGGTATTTTAAGTGGGCACGGCGCTGTAGCAGTCAAGTCTAGTGTAGAACCCACAAAAGTCCACGTGGAATACTCGTTGTAGTCCACTGAACTTGAGTCCTTGTATCCGATTGCTTAAACTATTGGGTATGTCATCGCAAACCAGGCACATATATTAAACATTTACCTGGCGCCCCCCCCCCCAGTGTTATAATGCGCAGAGTCACATAGAATGTCCGACTGCGCCTGGTGCGCTGTGACTTGAACCTCCATGGGTCATATCTAGAGGGCCCTACGGGGCATGTGATCCGCGCTCCGGCCTCATCATTTGGAGATATAGCCAATCCACTAGTCGGTCCATTCATCTGCGAAATGTTCTGCTGTGTATGAACGATGATATTACCGTATTCTCGATTACTCATTCCGATTCTGGTAACTCCACACGATAAAGCATCCAGTTCAACGTCTGCAATCATCTAAAAGATGTCGATAACCACTTGCCATTTCGACTGTAGTATGTTTTCTTTCATGACTCGATGTAAGAAAGCTTTTTTGACGTTTAGCCATCGCCCACGATGACGTTCTCCAAACCAGACTCAGACTTTACATGGTTCACGACCGATGTTATGGGCGTATATGGTTACAGTCCTGTGGAATGACGAGCCCCCAGAAATTCACGGTGGAATACTCGATGGGGCTTCAAGAGTCGTCCCAGCTAGTTTATGCCCATCTGCGATCTGAGATCTGAAAATTCAACTCTACTGCTGACGCCGACAGTGATAGAAATGACAACCTCATAACGGGAGTTTGACGCAGATTCTGGTAGCTTGCATGATGTTCGCGGGGTTAATTAGTAAAACCACTCATTCATGACAGGTCATTTAGTAGGTTTTGCGGTATGAAATACTGAATAATTGTCCCCTACATTGGGATTACCCACTTTATTGATTTCATCACTGTTGCAGAGGGTAGAAGCTCTGCTATGGCGTGTGTCTCCTGCAGTACCCGTAGTAAAGGATGAATATCTACATGATACCTCCCTCAGCTCTACGTGTCTACTCAGAAATTTTCATCCGTCCATCAATCAGTTGTGAACTCACGTACGCTATAATAGAGCTCTCAATTGAACGTGCTTTCTCGGGCATCCCAGATCAGAGTCAGGCTATCTGATCGACGATTGGCTCGACAAAGTGCATTTTCACACACACTATGCTCTGAGCACGCGCTGTCGCTGATTGTTTTGCTTGGACCTTCAAGTTGAGATGCTATTCTGTGTACATGTGGTGATGGAGAATAAAGATTGTGATGCACGCCAGTGGACAAGGGGTCTTTCGCTCTACAAAGTATAGGCTAGAAGCCTAACGGCCCAAGGGCCGAAGAGGCGCCGTCATGGCAAGATCCGACTCAAACTCATTTAGGGCGAGTGCCAAGGTGCTTCTCCTTTTTAGCAACAAGGATAACAACGATCCCGCACAAGTGACCTCCTTCCCGATTCAATCAGCAGTAACATAAGTGTACCACATTGCTCCATCATGGCACGACTTGATGCGGATTTCCTCTCCAATTGACTCGTAGCGATCATATATTCATGTCGATCATCTGAATACACCCTGCTCCTCCAGACGTCTTGGCTCTTTTTCGATTCACTCCATTCTCCAGCCAGCCGTCCTAAACACCCAGGCAGGCATCTACAATGCCAAAATGCAATCGCGATGTATGGACGTCGTCGTCTAATGGTTATTTTCGCCAAGCTGTGGAGGGGTGGGGGTTCGATTCCCCAATGTCCAATCTCCGTATACTTTGTTGCTAATACTTTTTTTGCTAACTGGTAACGTAAAATTGTCATCCTGAGTCCTGACATCCATCCATTGAACATTCATTCATTCCTTTTTCGCCTTTTCACGGGCCCATCCATCAGCTGTGCGCTCTCATTGGGAGCAGCGTTAAGTGCCTTTTGACGATAGGACGGAGTCATACTTACTCAAGGAGCTATCACAGTCGTGATGAAACACTAAATTAATATGAGTCAGTTGGCTCGCTACAATTAAGAGAGGATATATACCTATCGATCCCATGACGATCCAGGGGTTCCGTTTACTGACCCGGTGAGATATTCCTTCAGCATCGTCTCCATCGCTAATAATCGGCTCTCGACACTCTCTTCAAGTGTCGCAAGTCGTTGTTCAACATTGTCGAACCTCTTTTCCAGAGATGCCAATTTGACATCAGTTGTAACGGGCACAGAGAATTAAGCGTTCGGTGCGTGTGCGTGTGCGGTGCTGTGCGTGCGTTATATTGACCACCAGGTGCGTTAACGCATTTCAAATTTAGTGCTGGCCCGAAAACGCATCACAGGTGTCAGTGCGTGTGCGGGCGTGACAGAGGTGCGTTTACAGCC